>CAUYRT010052465.1:0-53914 GCA_963574885.1 Lepilemur ruficaudatus | reverse complement strand
GTAATATGGACCCAGAAAACAAAGCTTTGGTTTAAGAAAATAATATACATTATCAGATAAACTGCTCGGAGTTCATGGTGTAGTCCTTTCTTGGTTAGAATTGGAAAGAAACTGTTCAAAAGTTTACTGCAGGCAAAGATATAAAATGTAACCAAAATGTTTGTACTCTCATATTTTCCCAAAATAAAAAAAAAAAAAAAGTTTACTGCAAAGCAGAAACATGCAGAATTGTCTGCTTGGTAGCATTTGGAACAAGACCTAGACTTTCTTATTTGTGTTAAAATAATAATCAAAAGAAATTTAAACCTGTGTTAAAAAAAAATTTTACTGAAATATTACTTTATTATTCCTTAGTGACATCTAGCATGTACATCCAATAGAGAGTTTATAGTTTATAAATCTCAAGTTACAGAATTAAAGAGATGACTGTATTTCAAAAAGCCTTTTCTTTAAAAAGTAATTTATTTCTACAGGACACTGTATAATTATTCCTGCCTGTTTGAATTGCTGAGTACACAGAGTGATTATTTATAATATAAAAGTGAGAGAACAATCATGGAGATTACCATAAAATTTTTTCTTTCAGAATTTCCCACAGGTTTGTGAAGAATATTGGAGAAAAGGAGTATCATGAGAAATGGTTGAGAATGCCAGTTTGATTAATTTTCACAGAGCCCTTCTTTTAAGAAGAAGGAAGTTTGGTCTTTCTAGAAAACTTCAGAGAAGTGGTTCCCACTTTACTCATATACCATTGAATATAGCTGTTGAGGATATATGTCAAACAAATATTTATATAAATATTCCATTTTAAGAATAATGGCATTCAAATACTCAATAGTTTAAAGTAGAACTTAAAATTTATAACTAATTTAAACAACCAGCTTCAAATAAATTATCTATTTATTCATCATGTACTTTGTTTTTCACTGTTGGTTGGAAATGTTGATTCTTTATTGATTTGTGGTTATTTATTAAGAGAAAGAAGACTTCAGAAATTTTCATCCAGTATCAGCCAAATCTAGGGCAAATTTAGAAAGGTTACCTAAATATTTTCTACAACAATCATTTTTTTTAAAAAAAAGGAATTAGCATCCATATGATGTTTATTACAGAGCCAGGAAATGCAAGGAAGCAAATGAGAACTACTGTGACAACTGGAATTCCCTACTAACACAAAACACCCAATCTGTGGGTATATGTGTGTGTGTGCATGTGTTTGTGTGTATATGTGTATGTGTGTGTGTGTGTGTGTGCTTATAGGAGCTGTAGCTGTGAAGAAGCTGCTGGCATAGAATAGCCTCAGAAAACAATGTGATCCATAGGATAATTTGGGAAAAATGATCCTTTACTTAAAAATAGTGGACAAGGGCCAAGACAGGCAGAGAGCAACTCTCCAAGTGGAAGTGGAGGAATGCTACTGTTGGGGTCAAAGTGGGGGAGTGGGGAGCCCATGGAAAGGGAGGTTGCTGTCCAGATCCCAGGCCTGAAATCATGTGCAATGCCCATCTTCCAGGGGCACCTGGAGAGAGGTAGAGGAGGGAAAGAGAGAAACAAAGAAACCAGAGGACTACCCTATCAGTACATGATAACCCCCAAGTTACAGGAAGTGGTAAAATCTCCTAATACTCAGACTCACTCTTTTATTATTTCACAGTATTACAGAGGTACAAACACTTTGGTTACATAAACTGCCTTTGCACCACCCAAGTCAGAGCTACAAGCATGCCCATACCCCATACAGAGCACACCGTATCATATCCATTACGTGTGAATTTACCTATTCCTTCTTCCCCACCACCTACCTGACACCCCATGAATGTTACTTCCTATATGTGCACATAAATGTTTATCTATTAATACCAATTTAATGGTAAGTACATGTAGTGTTTGTTTTTCTATTATTTTGATACTTCACTTAGAAGAATGGGCTCCAGTTCTATCCAGGGCAATATAATAGGTAGTTCATCATTTATTTTATGGCTGGGCAGTATTCCGTGGTACACATATACCACATTTTATTAATCCACTCATAGATTTATGGGCACTTGGGTTGTTTCCACCTCTTTACAATTGTGAATTGTGCTGCTATAAACATTTGAGTACAGATGGATTTTTATAGAATGTCTTTTTTTCCTTTGGGTAGATACCCAGTAGTGGGGTTGCACAATCAAATGGTAGTTCTACTTTTAGTTCTTTGAGATACCTCCATACTACTTTCCATAGAGGTTGTACTGTTAATAGTTTGCAGTCCCACCAGCAGTATATGAGTGTTCCTCTCTCTTTGCATCCACGCCAACATTTGTTGTTTTGGGACTTTTTGATCAAAGCCATTCTCACTGGAGTTAAGTGATATCTCATTGTGGTTTTGATTTGCATTTCCCTGATGATTAGAGATGTTGAACATATTTTCATATGTTTTTTAGCCAATAGTCTATCTTCTTTTGAAAAGTTTCTGTTCATGTCCTTTGCCCACTTTTCAGACTCACTCTTGATAGTGACCAGAGAGAATACCATGCATCCAATAGGGCTATATTTTGTGTTTCTAAATTATGTGGGGATTGTCTTTGAAATATGTCTTGTAGCATCACAAATATGAGTATTTGTTTCATAAGTAAAAGTTTGCCCCTTTCTATTAATGCTTAATAAAAGATAATAGGAAAAACTAAGTACTTTTTTCAGGGAAATATTTTTGTCAAGGAACAGGGTCCCCTTCTAGGAAGGATCAGTGCCATAAATAAAATTTATGTTTTTTTCTTTTTTTAGTGAAACAGATGCCAACCACTTTGACATAAATGGGATATAAAATTTGTGAAGTGCTGATTGCAACTGCATATTTCCTAATGGAACAAATAAAAATTTTCAAGCCATAAACTCAAATGTACAAAAATACAACTATTTTCTTCTTTTTCTTTAACTTTACTAAATCTTTACTTGGAGCTATTATTATGTTTGGTGGCAGAAAATTTAATTTTTTTAACTTTAGGTATACTTATCCACTCCATGGTATCATCAATCATTTTAGGTTGAAATTTACTCAATTCCAGATTTCCCTTTCCCTGTGTCTTCTTCCAAAGGGACATTTCTAGGCACCTACATGCTATCATGACATGGGACAAAACCCATCCACTTTGTGGCTTCTGTCCATCATCATGGTGGCATCAACTGAGCTTTAACTTGTCCTTCCTGGCACTTGGATGTGGTCTTTAGAATAGCTTCGACTGAGAGGCCTGTGTTCTTAATGGATATATTTCAAGTAACTGCATCTGCATCTTGCCCAGCCTGACCAGAAAGCCCCTCCATGTTAGCTTTCCCATGGCACTCTAGGGTCATGAGGACCTGGTGGGACTTTCTCAGGCCCCCTCTGCCCCAGGCATGCTTCAAGATCTATGCTTTCTCTCTAACCATACCATGGCAATAGAAGAAGCTGTCTATTATTGAGACTGTTATTCCCAAACTTGTTTAAGGATACAGTTTCTATTTAGAAACTATTGTTGTTGTTGTTATTAAGAAGATACAGTTTTTATTTTGAAAGCCATCAAGAGTTATCATTTATGGAGAGCTTCCATCACTTTCCCTCCCCTCCAGCTCACTTCAGGAATGGGAGAGAGATTACTGCATCCCTTTCTTAGGGATGCAGCCCAACTCGAATCCTTCTCCAGTTCTCACCAAGTCCCTATGCTTGTCAGGGTTGGCCAGGCCCGGAGACAATGTGCCTTCAATGTCTCAACTTCATATTTTGGTTTTCATGGAGAAAAGGCCAAGAGATTTTAAAAAGGAAAGGATTACACCACAGCATCTACATTGTGCAGGGACTACCAGCATACTTTCACTTATAATAAAACAAAACTCTAAGATACTTACGATCCATGCTGTGTCCACTATAAAGCAAAGTAAGAACCTTGGACCCTTTCTGCAACATTCAAATAATTTCATGCCATCTTCCTTAATATAAAATGTAACTTGAAACCATAACAGAGTCAATTCAACTGTTTCTTGGAGAAGGGCCTGGCAGAGTTTCGAATTCTCCGGCATAAAGATACTTTCCAGAATGCCAAGTAGAGGTTGACTGCCAAGGTTCTGCTGCACGCCTCGATGAGCATAAACCACCATTTCTCACCAGCGAAGGCTCACATTATGGTGCTGAAAATATGTTTCATCACAAGATGCCAGGTGGTCCTTCAGCAGCAGCAGTTACTGCCTATTCATGAACCATTTTATCACAAAATAGAACCATGTACATAGTGACAAAGACATCTTTGCTGTTATTGTGGGAGTCATGACGTTCTACAACTTTTCTTGATCTGATGCTTTACAGTTTGTGTGAATCATAAGCTTTTTCTAAGAAACAGTTTACACCCTTAATTATAGAGTCATTTTCATGAAATGTTTGGCTAGATGTTTATAGCTACATGATAGCTGCCAATCTTGAAGAATCTTTGATTATTGCAGATTCCAGGATGATGTTGCCTTCTCAATGAGACCTACCCCAGCTAACCTTTCTAAAATTGCATCCCTCTTTTGCACACTCTATTTTTTCCATAGCACTTATCACTTCCTGATAATTATATATATATATATCACTTATTAAGTATATTGTTTATTGTTTATTTCCCCCCACTATAAGGTAAGAGCAGAGGTCTCATTTTCATTTTTTAATGTATCCCAAATATCTGGCACATAGTGGTGCTCATTAATATTTGTTGAATGAGTGGTACATATCCTTCCAGATAAATTGTAGGATGAACTCTGTGAAGTATGATTATTTCATTCTTCTATGAAAAAATGCCATGATGACACCCCATAACCTCTGAGATTGCTCCAACTCTTTATAATTGGTCCTCAAAGTGTGACTTCCAGCCCCTACCTTTCCCTTAGATTCACCCCATGTGTAATCATAGCAAAATAATAGCCATGTTCTTTCACGTGGTATTCTTCTCCCTACCACACAAGCCTTTCCATATATATTATTTAGGTATGTGTCATAACAAGACATAAAAAACCACCTAAAAACCTAGTGCAGTGTCTTAAAGCAACATACATTTTTGTTTTCTACTTAGGCATTGTGTGGGGCAGCTCTGCTTCAGGCTGGGCTCAGCTGGGGTCTGCTGGACTTGGCTCCAGACTCTAGGTTGGAATTAGGTCAGCTCCATGTGTTTTCTCATTCTTCTTGGACCAGAAGCTATTCAGAATATATTCTCTTTCTGGCAGATTACAGAATGCAAGGGGTCACACTAAACCACACTAACACATTTAAGGACTCTTCTTTCATCATGACTGCTCACTCCCACTGGCTAACGCAAGGCACATGGCAAGCCCCATATCAATATAATGGAGAAATATGTTTGACCCAAAAGAGAAGAGGTAGATAAGTGAATTTTTTTTTCTGATCAGCATTCATATTTCAGACATTATCTCTTGCTGACATATCCACCATGATCCAGCACAAATGTTGCCTACTTTATGAATCTTTTCTGATTCAGTAGGTAGTCAGATTTTCTCATTTTTGTGATCCCAGTCCACTTTGCTTACAGCTATGTCATTACACTATTTACATGTTTGACTCCTCTTCTGGACTCTAAAGAGCAGAGACAATTGCCTGATAAGATCTCTATCCCCAATACCTCCCATAGCACGTAGAAAATTACAAGCTTCATAAATGTCAGTTGCATAATAAAGTGGGTAGTCCCATTAAAAAAAATAACACATTCAGGTTCCATCTTTATGTCACCTTTCTGTCCATTTGAAATTAGGAAAATATCCTTTTTAAAGTTAGAAGATATTGTACTACAGGTAGCACATCTAGGAAGTATTTCCATTGAAAACTGACTAGAAGCAGGTGACCAGAAATTAAGTCTCATAATGAAAATACCATATAGCTTGTTAGAATGTTTAGTACAAGTTCCCAAGGGTTTTTCCCAAGGAAGTGATGGAAATATTTTTAGCTAAAAATTTATATAGAATATTTAGGACATTGACAGAGAGAGATCCTTGGCAGTCAAGAGGATAAAATATTCTTAGTTTTCTCACAAACTTCTGCTATGAAAATCTTAGTTTGTTTCAGTTTCACAAATGTCAATTGACAAATGCCTTGATTTGTTCTAGATGATTAATTGCTTTACCCATCCATCCAACCAGCCATCTATTAATTAACCCACCTCTTTATTCATGTGGTTCTACTTTTCTCAACCAATTAAGCCTTGTCTTACTTAACTTCACTCATATTCCAGTTTAAATTCCATGATTTGTGATTTTAATTACATTTTTCCCAACATCCTTATCTGCTGTTTCCCTTAGCCTTCCCTTGCTTTCATCTGAATAAAGACTGGATGAGCCCAAGTATGCATTTCCATTCTACCTCCTTGAAGCACCTAGCACTATTTTATTTAACCTAAAAAGTAAACTTCAATTCCACTATCTTCATAGCAAATGCATGATTGACCTTTGAGATTTATATTTCCAATATCCAATTAGTTTTAAAACCACCTTGTATAGTATGTGTCAAATAAGTTTGATCTATGAAGGAAATGATTTGACCTTGGGATTATAATCCGTAGCATCAGCAGTAGCATGCTGCTTAACCTTATCCACACCATGCTTGACAATTATAAAATGAATACCGATTGAAAAAAATTTATATGTAATGTCTTCTGGGTAATCAATTTTGCTGATTTTTGTGATGAAACTTAAGTTTCCTTTTCTCTATGGAATCTATTTATGGGTGCTATTTCCAGTTCATTCATATTCTAACCTTTCAATTTGTATATCTCTCATCTATTATTATCTAACTATTATTTCTATTGACATATTCAGATGGATAAATTTAACAGGAAAAACATTTTCACCTTGGAAAGCAGAGCCAAGTCTTGGTGCACTGGGCAGTAAATGGGCACATCTGAAGGAGAAACAGGATGACAAGGAAATTTCTAATACAATAATTATTAAACAAACCAAAATGCTATCAAGGCTAGAAGAAAGTCATGTAGGCAAGGTGTTAAAAAATAGTTGTAGTAGGAACTGTGAATAAGTAAAGAGTCATCATCTCACCTAAAAGCATTCCAGCACAATGCATTATGTCAGCTGAATAAAACATCCCAGAATTCCCATTGTGAAGATACTGGTCCAGAGAATTGAATGCAGTGAAGTGAGGGAGCCCTGCGCAACAGGGAATCGAGGAAGTCGGCAAGCATATGTGGTGAGAGGAGAGCCCTCCAGCTCAAAGGTATGCCTTTGGTATTGCCTTATCAGCACCAAGATTTCCCACATTGGAACTTACATGCTTAAGGCTTTGCATCATTAGTGAACATAAATAAGGTTTGAAGGGAGAAATTGTTATAATTCTTTATATTATCAAAGATCCAACTAAAATTTTCATAAATGACAACAGCAATAACAAAACAAACAAAATTTGTCTCATAAAATCTTCAGGAATTCACAGAATAAAAGAAGACCAAAAGATTTAAAAAAAAGAAAAATGAAAAAAAGAAAGAACTGTTAGAACCAGTCTTAGGGACTGGAATTGGAGATTCAATGCTGTCAGGAAATTCTCACTTTTGCTCTTTCTCCTTTTTCCCTCTCTCTCTTTATCCATTTATCTTTCATTTTTTTTGCATGTATGTTTCATTCTCTTTTGCAAATGGATCTTTCCTACGTCCAGCAACCACATCCAGTCAATAATCATGAAAGACAGAGAGAGGGGGATTCTTTTTCTTCTATTATCTGTATATTAATCCTAGAGAGGTAATCTAACTTACTTGATTCATGTCGCATGTACTCTGCATTGACCAATAACTATTACCTGGGTTATGGTTTATCATAAGTGACCATGCTGGCCAGGCATAGGTTTTATGTCTACTCTATGGAACGAAAGGATGGGTCTATAATCAGGGACAATGAATAAAAATTCTTTCTAGGCAAAGAAAAAATGGTTAATACCTACAGTTTACTACATATTGATGCTAATCAGACAGTTGCACCTCAGTGTGAGTAAATTAATTAAAATTATTCTTAACAAAAGGGAAAACAAAGAGCAGAAAGGCAGGAGGCTGAGAACCACACAGTAGTTAAGACTGTTGCCAGTGAAGCCACATTTCCTGTACTGGAATCCTAGGAATACATTTACTAGGTTTCATGATCTTGTGTATCTTTCCTAAACTTTCTAAAGCTCAATTTTCCCTTCTTTAAACTGTGAATAACTTTTAAAATGTGTATTTTCTCTCTGGTAAAATGATAATAGTGTTAGAATTTACAGGAGTTAGCACAGAGTAAGCACTCAGTAAACGTTGGGTAAATAGTTGAATGAATGTGTGAATATACAAAGAGTACTTACTTTAAATATAAAGAGAGATATCCATGTAAGATGCTCAGAACTAGACATGTGCTACACCCTCAATCAATACTGTTCATAAAGCTAGAATACACTGATCAAGTAAAAGAAGACTGAAAAGGAGATCCCACTAGGCGGCCAGTGCAAAAAAAATGGGAAGCCATGGCTTGTGGGTCAAGGTATAGACTTTGTGATGTTGTTCTTTCAATGTTAATTGCAATGGTATTGAAGATTATCGTTCTGTTCATCTACATTTTAAGTTATGTGTTTAACCATAGTATATTCCGTAAGTGAAAAACTTAGAAAGTTACAAAAAAAGCAGTTATAATTGTTCTTAGCTACATATTGTTATTTAAAGTAATTCCCATATGTTGGCTATGTTGGTGTCCCTTCAAACACAGTGAAGAAAGTTAAAAAATACTTAAAGGAACTTCTGGATATTCTCAAACATCTGGATATTTGTCATCATGAAGGCAAAACATTCATATATTTTCATCAAGGAGCTTTGAGATTAAGCAGCAATATATAATAAATATCTAAAAAGAGTTTGTTTTTTAAATTTCTTTCTAGTGGTCACAGTGGGTTCAGTTTAGCAGAATCCTAAAAGTTTGTTTGCTTTTTTGTTGGATATGAAGATGCTATGTACTGTGAATATATGCCATAATGTTTTCTATAAAACTGGGATTAATTTACATTGCACCATCCGAGTGCTCTCTGTAGCAAAGAGTGTACATTTCATGATGGCATACATGGAAAAACAGGGATGCTACCAACTGACAAAACCACACGTCACTGCTGTGGCAGGAGCTCTACAAATACCAGGTTTTTAACACCTGACTCGACATTACTGAGATAAATCCATTAACCCAAAGACCCAGGCAAAGATGAACAAGTTCATAAAGCATTTTGTTTGCCTTGGATATCCTTGCTTGTGATAAACCTAAAATGTTATATTTTTCTTCTAAGATTTCAGTTGTTAGTTATCATTTAATAAAGTTCTTAAAAATACAATTTTTGTAAGTTTCTTCCCACTGAAGCATGGAGAAGTAATTAAATTTTGGGCAAATACATTTGACTGTTGGATCCATGTGGAAACATATCTGTGCCACTCCTGGGCTTACTTGTCCTCAGATCCATTCCCTGCCTTCTTCTGCTAAACTCTGTGTCACAGATGACTGAATCCTACACATTGCATTTCCCAGCTTTCTTAATTAGCTGACTTTTTTTGTGTTTGGCCAACAGAAGGTACTGGTGGGATATTGGAGGATGGGAGAAAACGAGAGGTCAGGGTATTTTTTCTTGTACCTTCCTGCCTCAGGAGACATCTCCAATAACTATATATCCTTTGTGGCTCCAGTTTTTATTAGGAATAAAAAAGGTTACTTTATTCCAACTACTGCTGGGTAATTCCAGCTCCTAAACTTCAGTAAAATCTCTTCCTCTCTTGAGAGGCTTCTTATTATTGCTAATCTCTGGGTTGACTCGCCAAACTCAGAGTTATTAGTTCTTCCACCATCAATTTGCTACATTAAATTCTCTCCATTTTAAATGGTTTCTATTTTCCTGGCTGGGCCCAAACTGCAACGCCAATTATCATCATTTTAGTTGCTAACTAAAGAATATGCCTTTTCTTAAACAAGTAACTGTAAAATATTCAGAATAGTCACTGATTCTTGTCATTCAAGTCAATTACTTTCACTTGTGTCAATTTAGTAAGATGAAAACGGGGAAGTGCAAAACTTTTTATAATGAGAGAGTATGGCCTAAAGTCACAATCAAGGTCCCACTAAATGATTCTGCCCCCCTGATTTAACTAGAAAGCATTGTAATGAAAGTACAACTGCAGAAGGTACTGTGTGTATATGTAGAAACTAGATAAAATACGATTTTGTGTAATCCCAAAGGCACTTTCTCCCACATCCTCAGGGATGAATAAATCATACAATGGCCTAATGAATGATTTAATGGCCTAAGGAAATCCAAAGAGGTGGTTTTTTCCTGGAATTTTGCACAAATCAAAAAAAGGGGCAGATAAGTTTGAATGGCAAATTCTCAGGAAGGTGAAAGGTTGTCATAGTAAAGAAGCTATATGCAAGAATTTTGAACTCACTTATATTCCTTGAGTCTCTTATGTATCTCCTTGAATGGGAAGTAAATAAGGATGCATTTTATTGGCATGCTCTACTTACGTCTGCTTAATTGTGACACTTTAACATTTTTAGTATTCCAATCTTTTGGATTGTTGACCTAACAACAAAAGACCTAATCTTTTGGATTGTTGATCATTTATTTCTTTTATATAGAGAAGTTATTGTTCTCTTGAAATTTTGAAAATATTCTTCAGAAGAGTTGCAGCTAAATTGATGCACAGAGTAAACCAGGAGACTGCTCATGGTTGTCCTATGATTTGGTTGATTTATTGAATTAATAAATTAATCCCCCTTATAAGCTACAAGTGCAATGCATATCTGATGAAAGGAAAAGACAGACATGAAGATTCAGCCAACCTACCAACATACACACAGACGCACATACACACACACTTCTAAAGTAGGCATGTAATTATTCCCAGCTGATATTTGTGTAATGTTTTAGAAAACGTGTATTTATATTTATCTAACCCAATTGACAAAACGTTTCTGAGAAGGCAGAATATGTATCTTTAGTTCCATTTTAGAGATAAGAAACTGAGGCCTAGAGAGGTTGGGTAATTGCTGACCTACACATGGTAACACTAAAGCCTGAGTTAAACCCAGGTTCAGAGGACTCCAAACTCTGAGCTGCTTCTGCTTTGCCATTTTGTATCCTAGAATTTGGCCTTCATGAAAATATGCCTTGACCCAGGAAACTGTGAACCTAAGAAACACTGCTAAAGTCTTACCAAAATACGTTAAAGAATTTGGAAGACTAGGTAGGGCTAATCTAATATACTTTGCCCTTCAGTGCTTGCCTTACACTATGATGTCCCTCCTCTTTTCCAGCCTGTTCTTGAACATTTCTCTAGTAGTGAAGCTCACTTGCTTTGGATGCTAACATAGCTCACCTTTGGACAATTTTGATTGCCACAAGTGCTTTCTTATCTTGAGTCAAATTCTGTCTTTCTAATTGCAATTTATTGGTCCCAGCTTTAATGTTTGGGCCCAATTAAAACAAAGATTATCTCTCTTTCTATTGAAAAATATTTGCAAAAAACTATCATTCATTGAATGGCTTCTTCTCTGGGCAAAATGCTGCCCATCCCTTTGTGCAGTCCTAATAGGGGTAGGTTTTTTAGTTCCCTTTGCAACTCAGGTGGTTTCCTCTGGATAGACTTTGTTGAATTCACATATGTCCTATTGTAAGGTTTACAGATCTGAGTACAATATTCCTGGTATGGTTGCATTAGAGAAAAAGCAGAGCCTTTTCTCAAAGCAGTAGTGTCTCTGCATCTGTTTTCTATCATCTCATCTCTCCAGCGTCGTGCATCATTCACACATGGTTCACAGCAAGCACAGGCTCCTGTTGGTTTCCCCATGTCCTGCTGTAAGGTCATGCTTTCCCTGGTTCTTCTACTGGCATGTTGACTTTGAACTCAAATCAGTTTTTATTTATCAAAATTCATGTTGTTTAGCAATGTGACAGAGCATAAACTTTGAAATCAGACTTGATGCAGCAGAGATTGCTCTATATTCAACAAAATCCATTTCTTTGTCTTCCTGGGCACACAGATGGGTCACATGTATTAGTTTCCTAGGGCTGCTCCTAAAGAACTATAGACTGAGTGGTTTAAAACAACAGAAACTTATTTTCTCAGAGTTTTGGAGGTTAGAAATCTCAAAACAGGTGTTGGAAGATTCGGTTCATTCTGAGGACTATGAGGAAGAATCTATTCCATGCCTCTTTCCTAGTTTATGCTGGTTGCCAGCAATCTTTAGCCTTTCTTGACTTGTAGGTGTATCACTCCAATCTCTGCCTCCACCTTCATATATTTTTCTCCTTATATGGTCACATGACCATCTTCTCATAAGGCACAAGTCATACTGAATTAGGGACCAATCCTCCTCCTTTATGATTTCACCCTAACTTACTAACATTTGCAATAACAAATGAGGTCACATTATGAGGTATTGGAGGCAGGACATCAACGTATATTTTTTGCAAGGCACAGTATAACCAGTAACACCACACTATCCAAACTTTCTTGCAGTTACATATAGTTACACAAATTATATCACAGAGTTCTAGGTAATGGAATGTGAGTGAAAGTGTGTGCAACACTTCCAGATTTGAGCCATAGGAACACCCCATGCTCTCTTTTCCTTTCTGTTGGCTAGAGACAGCAATGAGCAGGTAAAGCCACAGATGGAAGCAGCCTGGGTCTCTGAATCACCATGTGGAGGAAAGCCACCTCTTAGATAGCAGTGCCTGCCTTAGATGGTGAAATAAGCTGGAAATAGATGCATTTTATATCGAGCCATTATGCTTAAAAAAATAAAATGTAGACTTGCCAATCCTTCATTAAATACCTGGGTTGACTCTGGTTCTACCATTTACTAGTTGTGTGAACTTGGGTGAGTTATTTAAACTTTCTAAGTCTGTATATTTTTCATAAATAGAGATGTAATATCTGTCACTTAATAAGTCAGGACCACGGTTCTGTACAAGCGAAACAAAGACCTTTTTCCTCACTCATGTAACCTACATCCAACTCAGGGAGATAAATGCTAAGAAAATAAATAAATATAGAATGTCCATAGGGATATGAGCTAAAAAGAAAATAAATGCCCAGAGTTCACACAGATTAACTGGGAGGGACGCTGTAATTAGATTCAGTAGTCAGGAAGGCCTCTCTAATGAGGGAGGGGGGTTGGATCTGAGATAAGTGATGTATAAACACCATCCGTGTAAAGGGTGCTCTAGGGACAAGCTTTAGCAAGTTCAAGGAATTAGACCAAAACTAGTGTAGTTAAAACAAAAGGTAACATGTTTGGAACACAGAGAATAAGGAAGAGGAGAAATATGAGATGAAGTCAAGATTTAGACAGGATGCAGGTCATGTAGGACTTACAGCTCATTACAGGATTTTGGTTTTATTCTAAGGGATTAGAAAGCCAATTGGAGCGTTTTATGATCTGATTTTTATTTTTAAAAGATTGCTCTAATAACCTTGTGTTTACTGGATAGTAGAGAAAGTATGGAAGCATTTACTAGTCATTTTCAGTAATCCGCGTGAGAAATGATGCTGACTCAGACTAGGAATGACAACAGAGGACATGGTGAGAAGGAATTAGATTGTCTTACAGAACAAACAAATGTGTAAAACTGGAATGATAATAATAGCAATTGCAATAACAACAGCAATAATAATAATAATGATAATATCCAGCAATCAATTTAGCCTTTGGTATTTGGTTTTTTATTCTTCAGATTTCTCTTTCAATTTCATGCACTATGAACAATTTGAATCATATCTCATTAATATCACTTCCTGGGTCATTAATGAAGTTGTCAGCTTTTAGGAGCAAATACTTTTATTTCCTATTCACTGATACCCATTACAATGATGTTAAATGAATGAAAATCATATCATTCTACAACCACAGACATCATAAAACATGGGACATTGGTAGAGTAAGTTTTGACACATCTCCAAAAAATGAAACACAGATGGAATGACGAAACCCAGAGTAGGATGAGGCCAGGGAGGGGACTGAGCTGCTGCTGGCAACAAAGCAAGTGACCTCAGAGGATTGGAGTGAGAAGTGTGTATGACAGGGAAAGAATAATTGAGTCCCTATGTATGTAACAATCCTCCTTCATCTCCTATCTGGAAGCCAGGCATTAACTACCCAAGCAAAAATATACAACAAAACAAAGAGCCAAAGGAAAATTATTCTCTGTGTAAGTTTCACTGCCCGGAGAGAAATAGGGCAACTAGTGTATTCTGGCATTTAGGGAATTCCAGGCACAATTACTGACACTCAGCTCTGTTTACCACTTAATAAAAGCTGCCAGTCGATAAAATCCATTTTTGAACAGAGTGGTATCAATCAATCATTTTGTTGCATCATTTTGAAATGTGAAATATGAAAGAAAACAACAGTAATGCAAGAAATAGAAGGGCAATTTATTCTTAGGAAGATTTATGTGTCTATATTTGTACATACATATACATATATAATATATGCATATATAGTTCATAAAATAAAACAATAGCAGGACTTGTCAAATTAAAGATCAAAGGAAAAGAAATAATTATTTGAAATTTAAAATACTCCTAACGAAATTAGTAATAGCAAAAAATTGTTAGAGGATAAAGTAAAAGGAATTCCTAAAATATATATTAAAAACACATAATCATGGGAAATATGAGAGAACAGATAACAATTGTACAGTATCCATGTAAGACACTCAACATTGAACTAGTGTTTCGAGAAGGGAGCACAGAGAAGAATGGAGATAAATTATAATAGAAATGCATGAATATTTGCAGAGATGTGTTCAAACTTAAAGAGCTTGAAAAATATTAAGCAAAATGAAAAATAATTTTAAAAACTTTTCTAGATGTATCATTTTAAAATCTTAGAAAATGGGGGTGTTCCATTTATCTGGTGCTGTGTGACTAACCACTTCAAAATTTAATGGTTTCATTGAATATGTTAAATTGTTAAACAGCTTGATTTAGTGAGTCCACAATGTATACCCATATCAAAACATCATGTTGTATGCCATTAATATGTACAATTTTTATTTGTCAATGTAAAAAAAAAAACCAGTGGCTTCAAACAACAGCAACAATAATTTTACTTACAAATATGCAGCTTGGACAAGGTTCAGCTCATCTCTGTCTACTTTCAGTCAGCTGTGGCAGCTCAAAGCCTGGGGCTGCAGTCATTTGAAAGCTCACTCACTCCCGTGTCTGGGGATTGGGAAGACTCAAAAACATCTGGGCTGAACAGTTGGGTCTCTTCAGGCGTCTGTCTTGATATGGTCTCTCCATATGATCTTTCCAGCATAGTGGCTTCAGAGTAGCTAGACATCTTACATGGTAGCTCAGGGCTCCTAAGATAAGTATACTGAGAGTGAGTCAGGCAGAAACTCTACCACTTTTTTTCCTAATAAACATTTTATTTTAGAATTTAGATTAATAGAAAAGTTAGATGAATGGTACAGAGTCCCTGTATACTTTGCACCCAGTTTCCCCTATTGTTAACATCTTAATCATCTCAAACATTTGTCATAACTCATCAACCAATATTAATATATTATTGTTAACTAACCTCCATACAATATTCAAATTTCATTCATTTTGCCCTAATGTCTTTTGAGGATTATTGGTGGTATTTTGTAGATTGTCTTCTAACTTTAGTTTATCTTGTCTTTCTCATAGTAAGACTGGCGTTATGTTTGTTTGGGAGGAAGACCACAGGAGTGCAATGCCATTCTTAATACAAGATAGCAAGGGAAATTGCCTTATTACTGATGATGTTAACCTTGTTCACCTTGCTACGGTACTGTTTCCTGGTTTCACTATTGTAAAGTTATTTTGTTTCCCTCCTTTCTATCCTGTATTATGTGGAAGCAAGTTACTAAGCATAGCACACACCTGGGGGGCGAGGAGGTATGCTCTACTTCCTTAAAGGAGCAGTATCTATCTAAATTATTTGGAATTCTTCTATATGGAAGATTTTTCTCTTTTCTCCCCTTTAATTTACAATCATAGTATAGACTCACAGGTATTTATTTTATGCTTTGAATTATAATTTAAAACCTCATTGTTTATGCTTTTGCTCAAATTATTTAAGCTTTGACCACTAGGCATTCCTTCTGTTGCTTCCTGGATCCCTTTGAATTACCTGAATTGTTTTGTTTTATAAGCAATCCCCTAAATTCTGACACATCGAGGTGCTCCAGGCTCATCTTGTATATTTCCTTCCCCAGCCTTAGAATGAGCCATTTCTCAAAGGAGACTTGCTTGCTTTTCTTGGAAAATGGAGTTAGAAACTAAGATCTGAATACTGAGTATGCTCATTTCTTTTAGGCTCTCTCAGCAGACAGAAAAGAAATACATGTATGTATACTAATCCATGTACATATATATATAATTATGCTTTATATATCCATCAGTATCCGTATTAAGCTAGACGTGAATCTATAATTCAAATCCAGCATTTCATGGGTCATTCTTGCCATGCCTTTTGCATCTCTGTAACTTCCTACTTCAGGGGATAAAAACTTGACTCCCCCTACTTGCCATCTAGTTACTTACTATTCAGTCCCAGGATATATTCACAACAGTTTTGGAATTGTTAACCTGTACTCCCATGACTTCCATGAGAAATAGTCTACCAAAGAAGATATACTAATGGCCAACAAACATATGAAAAAACGCTCAACATCTCTAATCATCAGGGAAATTCAAATCAAAACTACAATGAGATATCACTTAACTCCAGTGAGAATAGCTTTTATCAAAAAGTCCCAAAACAATCAATGTTGGCATGGATGTAGACAGATAGGACACTCATACACTGCTGGTGGGACTGCAAACTAGTACAACTTCTGTGGAAAGTAACAGGGAGATATCTCAAAGAGCTACAAGTAGAACTACCATTTGATCCTGCAATGCTGTTACTAAGCATCTACCCAAAAGAACAAAAGACATTCTATAAAAAAGCCGTCTGTATTTGAATGTTTATAGCAGCACAATTCACAATTGCAAAGATGTGGAAACAACCCAGGTGCCCATCAATCTGTGAGGGGATTAATAAAATGTGGTATATGTATGCCATGGAGTTCTACTCAGCCACAAAAAACAGTGGTGATGTAGCACCTCTTGTATTATCCTGAATAGAGCCAGAGCCCATTCTACTAAGTGAAGTATCACAACAATGGAAAAACAAGCACCACAGGTACTCATCAGCAAATTGGTATTAACTGATCAACACTTACATGCACATATAGTAGTAGCATTCCCTGGGTATCAGGCAGATGGGAAGAGGAGGAGGGAATGGGTATATTCACAACTAATGGGTGTGGTGCACAACATCTGGAGGATGGACACGCTTGAAGCTCTGACTCAGGTGGGGCAAAGGCAATATATATAACCTAAATATTTGTACCCATGTATATGCTGGAAAAAAAGCAAAGTGAAAATAAATACGTATAGTATGCTGCAAAAGAAAAAAAAGAAACAGTACTGTGAATATAATATTTAGAGAAAACAGAGGCAACTGATTTATCTAAAGCAGAGAAACACAAATTACTGTTTCTGGAGAGTGGGATTAGGAAGAGAAGAGATGGGGTAGGAATTATTACTTTTAAGCATAAACTACTCTGTACTGTGAGAGTTTAAAATTTTTGTGCATTACTTTGAAAAACATTTTTAAAGAATAAACCATCAAGTGAAACAGATTTTCAAACAGATCCTCCATTTGCTAAATTAAGACTGATTATCTTTTTTGACTGCTATTATGTGAATCTACATAAACATTCCATACTGAGTTATTCCAAAGAATTATAATTCTTTTATTCATAGATTCCATGCTAAAATTTAGAAATTATATGTAACTATATTGATAAAATTTCCCTGAATAACCAGTTTTTGTCTAATTTTTCAAAAAAGAAAATGACTAGTGGACAATGACTTATCCTATGTAGGTTTCCCTTCCAAGAACTAAGCAATTATCCTTTGCATTCAACTTTGCAGAAAAAAATAGTGTTTATTTCAATTTCATGGTGAACATTTCTATTATATTTGTCTATCTTCAAGATTTATGTTAATTTTCCTGTTCTGTATTTTCCTCAGATATTCTTAGCAGTAGTTTCACCATCTCACATGTGACTCTCCCTGAGACCTCTGCAGTTTACTGTGACACCATTTGTCCTGGTTGGAGATTAAATTCTGGTCCAACAGGCTATTTTCTTTAATATCCTTATCTTTAAGGACTTCCATTCCTTCTTATTAATGCTTATTTTCTACTTTTTAATATGAAGACCATTTTTTTTTGTATAAGAGGTAGAATAAAACTATGAGACAAGTGGTTTTGTTTCTTCTTTGACATTTATTAATATGATTCACTGTAAGCAATGATTCAACACTTCCTTTGTTGTATATCCAAATATATATAAACCATGAATTCCACAAAACTGTTTTGTTGAGTTAGAGGGTACGAGTTCATTTGAAATCAAAAGAAAATGCCAGAGTGTTTTCTGAAACATTATACTATTTTTATAAAATTATGGGCTATGCGTTACTCTACGTTAGAGAGTATTTTATTAAAAACTGTTAATAATAAAATCAACACATCATCAAATTAATGATTTTTATGAGTACCCTTAATTTGGTTAACATTCAGATTATTCTTTCTATGAACATATGATTATGAGAAATAAAAACAGAATAAAAATACTTGTGGGAATTAGAAAACTGGTTCAAATTAACCTATTACAGTTTTGTTTTTACAAGTGTTTTCACCATTTGAAGAAATATGTTGCTTATTTTGTGCAAACTCAAACCAATATTAATCTCAAAATGAAAAAGTACTCTCTCTTAAGGGTACCAGTTTAAACAAAGTATGGCAAACTAAAGGTTTCCTAATTATTTGACTTGAACTACCCAGTAATATTTATAAAAGTAATTGTAATAAAGCTAACATATGTGGCATGCTTACCATTTGTCAGGCACTATGCTAAGTGCTTTACATATGTTGTGTTTTCTTTAATTCTCTTAACACTCAATGAGTACATGTTATCCCCTTTTAAATACAGCAGAAAACTTGGGTCTGAGATATTAAACCTTGTGCCTTGCAGGATAAACGTTTGAAGAACAGTCAGGCTTAGCAGTGACTGAATTTAAATCAAAAAATTTAAATTCAGCCCTTCAGTACACACATTTTTCTGCGGATAAAGAGATAAGAGAAGCAGAGAAGAAAGATATACCCCTGAAATATGCTTATACCAAAAAAGAGAAGTGAGGGGGAAGAAGGTGGAGGAAACCTCTGAAGGTTTCGATAAAGAAAAGAGATACCCCTTAGAGTTCTGTAAAGCTGGAAGTTTAAATATAAGTTGAGAAAACATTTCTGTTCTTTTTACTAACATTATCTGATTTTCAAGAAAGGAGACTCAGGAGAAATTTGGAAAGAGGAATTTGAAGCCATATTCTTTGAAAGGGTTTATAAATTAGAAACAAGACAATAACAACAGTGATGAAAATGGTTGACAGGAAAGGGTTTGTGTGAAACAAAAGACAGGAACTTGACCGTACACAGATGGTTCTGAATTGCTAGGCATATAGGCTATGTTAGATACAGGAAGAAATAATGAGGGAACTCCTCTTGGCATGGGAATTCATGGGGTGTATTTAATTGGGAGATTAAAACCTATCAAAACTGTATACATACATTGTAGAAAAAAAGAAGTTGAAATCATGAAATCCATCTAACCACATTTTGACATATAGTCATATGTTGTATCCACACCCTCCAGCAAAGTGTACACACACACACACACACACGCGCGCGTGCATGCAGGCACTTTCAGATCTGCATTTCCTCTCTCTGTAATAGTACCAGTATGTACCCATTGCCTCACATACGAACCTAGAAGTCATTTCATATCCTTCCTTTTTCCTTTTCTGCCAATATCTAAGCAATCAGTAAGTCCTTTCAATTCAACCTTCTCAACTCTCTGTCCCCCTGCTCCTGAACAGCTGTAATAGCCTCAGTGTGACTCATCCCACCCATGGTCTCACCACACCTACAAACCACCAGTGCAGCCTCAGCACTCCCTCCAAGGTGATATTTCTAAAGCAAACATACCCACTTGCACAAACTAATAATATGATGTCTATATCCATAGCTCTTCAAGAACTATTTCTCACCCACTGGTGCAATCTTTTGCAATGCAAGGCTTTTCATGATCAGCCGCCATTTCTGTCCATCCCAATTCCAGTGCATGCCACCACCACCCCCATAACCCAGGCTGTACTTTACAATTCCAGCAAAACTGAGTTAACTTTACTTGCTTAAGCATACTGTGCTCTCTCTTACCTTCATTTACACTTGCTGTTCCTTTTGCCTACAATATTCCTTCTAACCTCTGCATGGAGTTGTCTATCTGAAAACCTCCTGAAAGTTATAATCACCTGTTCCTTCTTAGAACTTTGACCCCATGGCAGGCAACATGCTTGTCCTCTGCGTTGTCTCCAAGACCTCTGGAGATATCTTCACTCTTGCTGTCATCATACTGGGCTATCATTTGTTTTCTTATGGGTCTCCTTTTCTTGCTTATACCTTAATCTCATTGAAAGTAGGACTAACTCTTTAAATTTTGTAATTCCTATGTCTAGCAGAGTGTCTAGGTCACAATAATAGTTTTATAAACACAAATATATAAATACAAATTCATTAATTTATTTTTAATTAAAATTTCTTTCCTCTAGTAATGGCCTCTAGCTATGGCACTAAGTACTGGATACTTTTCTGTGTGTGCATAGATTAGAGAATATTAGAATGTTTTTTTATTTCAAATTTATTTGAAAATATTTGAAGAGAAAATGATTCAATTTATTTTTACCCATCACCTCAAATAAAACATGGTTTGCAAGGTACATTTTTATCTGTCTCCTGACAATCACATAAAAGGCTCTAAAGAAGTACAAACAGAATCTGTACTCAGTGTTGATGCTGTGGGTAAATGAAAGTAAGAGGCAGCTCTGAAAGGATGATTTCTTCATAGCACAGACACTTTTCCTAAAGTGAAAGTATTTGGGGAAAAAGTGCATCCATCTCCTCATGCTGCTTACAACAATGCTGTAATAGGGGAGGAGGTGTTCCAGGTACACCACCTTTCCTAACGTTTCTTAAAATGGCTATGACACAGAGGAAAATGCCTTTCAATACTTATAAACAAATCAGTATAAGTTGGTCTGTTAAGTAAGCTTATCACCATGTGAATAGTATGAGAATATATATTGTAAAGTAGTTTTATTCTATGCAAAGTAATTTTTTTTTGCAATAGGAAAAAACTGCCACCCAAGAGTTTACAGAAACTGAAACGATCATGAAGAGATTTACTCAATTTAACAACTGCTCAGTTCAGTAACTGCTGAGCACATACTTACTAAACACACTATTTTTTAAAAAGTATAGTACATAACATCTCTATACTCTGGGTGCTTATTTTGCAACATGTGGTATAGATGTTAACGTCACAGAAAATTGTAGAAGTGTGACAGTAAATATGTAAAGTCAATGAGAAGGGGATAGGAAGGCAGAACAATTTGATTTCTTTTTACATGTTATGTTAAAGTTTCAGTCTGTTAGATATTCCCTTGTCACCATGACTGTGTTTTGTGCCTAACGCTAAAGGCATTGGAATTCTTGGTGGCCTAAGAGTGAAGATGAGTAGAGTTAGAAGCTGCCCTTTGCAGGCGAGCAGGGGCCTCCCTTCTGCCTGGAGAAATCTAATCTAAGGTTTCTTTTTATTTTACTGTAGCTGGTTGATCTGGTTGAGCTGATTGGAGTGGGAGTAGGAGAAAGAGGGATGTTATAGTTGGAGGGGTCTGTGAAGGAGAGGGGAAAAAGAAATCCCTAAAGACAGAAGATGAGTGATTCTTAAAAATATATTGTTATTGAAATGTTTGTATGGATTTTTTCCTATTCCTAGTCTTCTAAAAGAAAACATAGCACCTGAAAACAATAAGAGCTTGGAATTTAAAATGTGCATCCATGTGAGCAATGCCTTTAAGGATATTTATGTTACTGAGCTATACATCATAACAATCATCTGTGAACTGTGGGGTTTCCTACAACAAGTTTTAAAGAGATTTCTAGAAATGAAAGAGACTTCTCTTTAAGAAAATGGGTACAGTCTAAAACTTAGCCTACACATCATTTATAATCTAAGAATATAAAAGCTTTCAAAGAATATTTGTCTGAGGGAGTTTAAATCTCAAAACTAAAATCTTAATTATTAATTGAATTTGCATTTTGTTAGTAAGATGCTGTAGAGATAATCAATATGCAATCCTTCTGTACATAAAGTTCATTGATTTAGAACTGCCTGTATAATTATTTACAGATGTTTCTAATACAAAACAACTATTACATAATAAATGTAAACATGGTTGTTTTGGATCTAAATGTTGGATGTCAGAAAGATAATTATTTATGAATCATTTCACCTAAGGCAAAATGAAGTTGTGATTTTTTTTAAATCAAATATGATCAAGTGGAAAAGCTCAATTTCACTTTATTCATGGATTTCTTGCCTCATTATACTTTAACTAAATGTAATATGAATTAATTTACCATTTTTTCACTAAATCTAGGTGGCACTGCCAGTTGATGTACTAAGTGAGAACAGTTGTTATTAACAATACACTTGAAAAATAAGGTGCTAAGAATATATCAAAGCAGTCACTGGAGATGCACCAAAGCCAGCACTGTAGGGATCTATTGACCACCCCAACTTTTGTGGTATCAGATTTGTGATCTCAGCGCCAGGACACTGCAGTCATCTCTCAACTGCGCATTCTAAGGAGAGAACTGGAATACATGTGGAGATTTTTTATTTCTAAGAAAAGTCTGTTAGTGGAGCCTAGAATCACCACAATTCCTCTGTGCTTCTCCATTTCCATCCAACTCTGAAAAGGCATCCATTTTATAGTAGCATATCCTTAAACATACACCTATGCAGTGGAAACTTACAGTGAGCTTCCCCATTGTCTTCCTCCAAGCAGACAGCTTTACATCAGAAATCCAGTGGAATGTATGAAATGTCTCCAAAGAAATGTATCCCCACAAACTTGCCACACATGAAGAGGCTATTGTGAAACCTACTATTTAATTTTGGTTTCAGAATTAGCTGGTTATTCACTACGTTTTTATCCTTTCCTTCTGGACACACAGTGAAACTGTATTCCCCAGCCTCCCTTGCTATTAAGAGTGTGATCATGTGACTGAGTTTTGGCCAATGAATATGGGCAGACGTGGTTTACACCTTTTAAAACCTTCCTATTGTCTACTCTCTGTTTTCTCACATCTGCCAGCTGGATGTTTATGGCTAGTACTGTTTTGGAGTCACATGTTAACTTCTATTAAAAAATTAACATAGAGTACATAGAGTTCAATCTACCCGACAGGTAAGGAATATGAGGATACCAGGGCTCATTATATTCAAATGACCTGCACAATTAAACCAGAAATTTCCATTTTTGTATCTCAATGAATTCCACTACCCTAAAATTACTCCCATTTTGCAACTAGGGAAAAATAACAAGGTCACAGATGCAACTTGCAACTTTGCTCATGATCAGTGTTAATGGCTCCTTTGGCTTATGAGGATGTTCAAGGCCACATGCTTTTCTTCTTGTGTACCTCCTTTGAGATTTGATGCTATTCATTCATGCAACAAATATTTTTTGAATACCCATTATATACTGAGTCCTATTCTAGGTCTTTGAGATGCACAATGAAAAAAAAACATAACCAAAGAATTCTGACTCATAAAGTAAACTTCTAGACTATAAATGCCTAGTATTTAGAAAGAAGAATGCATTAGAAAGAAGAATTAATTAATTACAACACAATTCATTAAGCAAACATTTTAAGCTCCTGGCAATCTTGTTTTCAGCAGCACATTTAGGGATGACCTATGATGTTTGAGGTAAACACTAGTAGGTGTGATAATATAAAGTGCCAAGCTCTATCCTCAAGGACCATTCAGTCTCTATGGGTCGAAAAGTCATAAGTACAAACAATTTGCATCAGAATCTTTATGCACCACCTTAGGTCTCTTTAGTATGACCTCTTTCTGGGGCCTTTATCCACCTTTGATTGCCAATTACCATGAGATTGGACAACTCTGAATGGGCTCAGGCCAAGGTCTTATGGACAGAACCTGACAGTGCATGGCATTCTGTCCTCACTGCTCTCCTCTCACCTCCCATCCCTGGGCTTTCCTGTCGATGCTAAGGTTTAAGCTGCAAAGAAAATGGCTCAGACACAATTGAGAAGAGAGGGGAGTTAACATGTCATAGAACAAACTTTTGACCAATAGAAGACAGGGGCCAGCAGATAATTATTTCTCTCTTTTCACTCTAAACAGACAGAGCGTCCTGAGATGCAGTCATTCATATGGACTCTGCGAGGATGATTTCTCAAGAATAACCAATTAGTTGTACTTGATACCAAGAAGTACTCCATTACTGGAGCTGTTAAAAGTTAGTCAAGTTAGTAGACTATTAATTAGAAATATATTTTATAAAGGTTTATAAAATCCTTTGCCACTAATTGCAAAGTGACAGGGAAAAAGGACTTTCCTTGTTCCTAATTGTATATTTGCAAAAATTTCAGAAGACCTGAATTCATAGGTGACAATTCCATCTTGTTCATAGTACTAGAGACCCTAAAGGTGAGTGATCTAAAAGTTAATAAGGGAACAAAAAAAAACTGTCCTCTGGACAGGGCACTGAGTCTGTGTTAAACACAGCAGGGCCCTAGTGAACACTTAAAGACTTCAGTGGGAAGTGATTACCTTGCTGCTCTCTAGGTTTGCTTGAAATTACCCAGTCTTTTCCATGCTGTGTCCTGGAGTGTAAAGGGAAATTAATTGATGGTCTAATAAGTGAGAGCAGAAAAGAAAGCCTGTTTTCTGTTGTGCTAAGTTTAAATTAAATGGAGTTTCATTATCTTGTAGTACCTATTGACTTATATTCAACCAGAATGTGAACTACTTAGAGAGGCTGTAATTGGTAACCTATTAGAATAAAATCATTTATCTTGTTGCTGTTGAGAATTCTTCACCAGCAAATAATTAATTTACTAGGGAATTCTGGCAACTGGTAAAGAAAGGTCAAAACTCACTACCCAGTCTTATTTACTATAGAGTTTTTTTTTTTTAATATCTCTTCCTAATTTTTCGTGAGATTGCTTGAGAATCTGTACCATAGAAGCAAAGACATAATGAATGTGTAGTAAACTGTGGGACTCATTTCCCTTTAGTTATAAAATTTTGTATTCCTCCATTTCAGTAACTATTATTTAATTTTTTTAAATGAACAGCCAGAATTAGAGTCTCTAAAGAAACTCATAAACAATAGGAACAACGAAAACAAGGACACTAGAGGAAATGTTAGCCTCTAATGTCTGCAGCCACAGCCAATAATAAGCACAGCTAACTCCTAGCCAGATAACCTAACACTCACACTTAAGCCTATTTAACTCAGTTCATTTTAACCAATTCATCATGTCCAACTTTCAACAAAAAATTATAAGGCACAGTGAAATACACAAAAATACTGTTTAAAGAGATAAAGCAATCATCAGAATCAGATTCAGATATAGCAGAGATTTTGGAATTATCAGACAAGAAATTTAAAATAACTATGAATAATATCCTAAGGGCTCTAGTGGAAAAAGTGGACAACATGTAAGAACAGAAAAGTAATGTAAACAGAGAGATTAAAAACTCTAAGAAAGAACCAAAAGGAAGTGCTAAACATCAGAAACCAAAAGGGACAAAAGTTAAAACAAAAGACATCAAAAACATAAAACGGATATGAAAAATTTCTTTGAGGGATTCTGCTATGAATTCCATAGGTAGACTAGATACAGCTGATGACAAAACCAGTGAACTTGAAGATATGTCACTATAAACTTCTCAAACTGGAAAACAAAGGGAAAATGGAAAAAAAATGGAATAAAATGTCCAAGAACCGTGGGACAATTATTAAAGGGAATATCAGGCGTAGAAAGAGAGAAAGGAACAGAAGAAATATTTGAAGTAATAATGCATGAGAATTTTCTAAAATTAACAACAGATATCAAACCATAGATATAAGAAGCTCAGAGAACACCAAGCAAGATAAGTACGCATATAATCTATACCTTACCATGTCTTCAGAAAAGCAAACCAATTGAAAGAAGCCAGAAAAAAGAAATTCTTACTTCCAGAGGAACTTGTCTTCAGAAACTATGAAATCAAGAAAAGAGTGAAGATAAATATCCAAAGTGTTGAAAGGAAAATAAGCCCACCAACCCAGTAACCAGCGACATTATTCTTCAAAAGTAAAGGAAAAATAAAGACTTTTCCAGTCAAACAAAAATTGAGGAAATCTGT
The DNA here is from genome assembly GCA_963574885.1 of Lepilemur ruficaudatus. Lineage (NCBI taxonomy): Eukaryota > Metazoa > Chordata > Mammalia > Primates > Lepilemuridae > Lepilemur > Lepilemur ruficaudatus. Next base: position 27,489 of record CAUYRT010052465.1, on the reverse strand, counting down.
TACCAGTAGATCTGCCATGTTAAAAAATGCTCTTCAGAGAGGCGGAAAATGATATAGGTCAGAAACTCAAATCAACATAAAGAGAGGAAGAATGTCATAGAAGTAATAAATGAAGGTAAAATAAAACCATTTCTTTTTCTTATTCTTGCGTTGGATGGTTATAGCTTCTGGATAAGTGAAATGAATGACAACAGTATTATAAGGGACAGGAAGACATAATTGGGAATACTTTGTTTTAAGTACCCGCATTGCACATAAAGCCAACACTGCCCGTAAAGTGTTATTTGAAGGTAGACTTAGATTAGTTGTGAGTGGATATTGTAAACTCTAGGGCAACCACTAGATACATTTTTAAAAAGTATAATTGGTATGCTAATAGAAGAGACAAAATGAAATCATATAAAATGCTCAATTAAAACCAGAGAAGGCAGAAAAAGAATGGAAGACCAAAAACAGCTACAAAGAACAAGGACAATAAATAGAAAGCAGCTGCAAATATGGTAGATATTAATCCAACTATCTCATTAACCACTTTAAGTGTGAGTGATCTAAATATTCACTTTAAAAGACAGATACACTCATGTTGTGTTCTTACCACATAAAATAAAAATATAAATTAAAAAAATCCCAATTGTATGTTGTCTACAAGAAAACCACTTTAAATATTAAGGCACAGATGGAGTAAAAGTAAACACATGGAGGAAAATCTGCCATACTAATGCTAACAGCCAGTTTGAAGAAAATATATGTTTATTTTTATACTCAAAGAGGACTTGAAGAGTCAACTTTTACATCTTTGAATAACACAAAAGACTAGTGCTATAGAATACATTAAAATCAGGTACAGTAGTGCCCCCTTATTCCTGGGAGATATGGCCCAAGACCCGCAGTGGACGCCTGAAACCTTGGAGAGCACCACACCCGATGGCGGTCAGTAGGAACTCACTTCTGTTCAGGTCTTTCACCCACACATCTAATGCCTTTTCCATCTTAACCAAATACTTACCATGCACTGTGGCCATAACTTTTGCAGTCTGAGGTACAACAGCAAAACTAGAGCAAATTTTTTCGTTCTTCACAATTTCATGGAGAAAAGGTTTATTCTTACGGTGCTCTTAACATTTTCAGCAGACGATTATTTTCCTTTCCTTATTAAGACTAGAACTTTCACCCTTTCACTTAAAGGAAGCGCTTTATGGCTTCTCTTTGGCATATCCGAATGGCCAATATCACTACTCTTGTGCTTTGGGGCCATTATTAAGTAAAATAAAGGTGATTTAAACACAAGCACTGCAATACCACGGCAGTGGATCTGATCACTATTACTGCTACTAAGTGACTGAAGGATGGGTGGTACCTACAGCTTGGGTAAGCTGGACAAAGTGATGATTCACATCTGGGGACACGTGGAGAGGGATGGTGTGAGATTTTTATCATACTACTGAGAATTACATGCAATTTAAATCGCATGAACTATTTACTTCTGGAATTTTTCATTTGATATTTTCAGACAGAGGTTGACCACTAGTAACTGAAACCTTGGAAAGCAAACCTGCAGTTAAAGGAGGACTATTATAATTCATTTCTTAATGGTTCTAGGCCTCCATTTCCCAGAGATTATCATGTCCAAGGCCCTGATTGCCTTTTCTCCAGTTGTCTTTATGATGCTCTGAACAAATTTCTGCCTACATGGCCTACATGTAAAGCTGCCCCCAAGTTGATCATAATGTAATAACCTACAAATTAATTGCTGAAAGTGACATGAGATTGATTTTAAAGATCTTTCAAATGGTTGGATCTAATCCAAAGATAAAATTTTAAGTTGCTTGTTGATTTTGTAAATCTCTTGCTCCTTGAAACGTCATGTAGATTCAGAGACAGTTTGTCAGGGGTGTAATATTAAAGATTCAAATATTGCCAGGGAGGATTTGATCAGTTGATTCCCAAGATTCCCTGAGTCCAACAGACAAAACACAAATAGAATGTGTAGAGTTATATCTTCTCTGAAGATTCTTGCCTTTAAAGTTTTGGATCTCTGTGTCCATTATGTTTTTATTTTTTCCAAAACAGTATCATCAGGTTTTTGAAATAGAGGGAGGAAATATTACTGCAGGCAGAGTGACATTTTTGATATACACATTTTTACAGATCACCAAACTCAGTTTAAATTTTTCAAAGACTTCCCGTTGCCTTCTGTGATTAAAGAAAACAACCTTAGCAAGGACTTAGAGCTCTACTTAATAGCTCTGCTGTAGGGCCCTAGCTATGTCTCCAACTTCTGATTTCATGAAGCTTCCTAGTATCTATGTTCCATCCATTCCATAATGCTTTCATTTTTGTATACATTATGTAATTTGTCCCACCACAGGCCATTTGCCTATGTAATTCCCTTTGCCTAGAACACATTTTCCTGCCATCTTCCTCTAGATTATTGCTACTCTAGATTATTGCTACTCTTCATATCTGAGCTCAATTATCACTTTCTCAAAGTTTTTCCTGATCTCCTTGGCAATGTCAAATTCTTTTATTGTATACTGCTATAATGATTGTACTTCACCTTGATAGCACTTATCAAAATTGCACTGTTGGGTAATAGTTGTGTGATCACTTAATTAATGTCTTTCTTTCCCATTTGAACTATAAACTCCACAAAAGCAAGGGAAGAATCTGTTTCTTTTCATGATTTATTCCCCTAGCATGGAACTAGAAATATAGCTGACATTGTTAAATAATTTTTGAAAGAATGGATGAAAGAGTGGTTAATTATTTCTAAGAATAGAATCCCACTTAGAGTCTTTTTAAAATTTGTGGTTTCCTTTGTTACAAAAAAACTAGATGAATGTCATTTAGCTCTGTATTTAATCAGAGGCAACATTTCAACAAGGTCCTAATTCTTCTCTCTCTACCCCGGGGCGGTTGCATGAAATTTTAATGGGATAGATCTTCTTTACGTGAGTCTAAGGCTCTGATCTCTATTACGTTAAAATTTCTCTGAGACAAAGGAAAGTTTGGCTTATTGGGAGATTGCATTTTAACTGGGAACAACCCCACTGGTATAGCTGAAAGACTGCTGACTATTGCCTTTAAACTGTTAACTTGCAACACATGTATCAATGTTCAAAATAACCCTAGTTAATCACTTATTTGTTTGTTTTTATTTGTTTTATTATATCTCAAATTAAAGATGATTTGGGCATTTCTTGAACTCTGAAAGTTTCTTTCTTGGAAGCAAGGCTGCAAAGGGTGTCAAAAAGGCAGGAGGTACTTGGTTGGCCATGAGACCCTTGGGTAGGTGAAGAAAGATGCCCTCCTCTAAGGTATACTTTGCCTGTTCACAATTTTTAGGAGCCCTGAATCACTTATGCTGCTTTAAGGAAGGTATTCCTTTATCCTTCAAAGATGAGTATCTTCAAGGATGAGACAAGGATGAGAAAGGTCTAGCGAATTCCTTGTACTAAAGAAACAAAACTATTGAACTAAATAAGGTCTTGCTATTCAGTGGCCTCCAGTTCTTGTCCAGAATATAAATCATACCATCAGGGAAAAACCACACCAGCCTTCATTTTTATCTAACAAGAGAGTGAAGGATAGGGTACTTTTAAAATTTCTGTGGACAAAGAAAATAGTGATTACTATTTTCACAGGTGACTGTGGTATTGTGACATCATAAGAAACAGATATTTGGTCTTTGTCCCCAGTTCCTGGCACAAAGCTGCTAAAATACTTACAATTTTCTGAGTGGTAGGGATAATGGGAGCATCTTTTGTTATAATATTTGATCTTTGTCCCCAGTTCCTGACACAGAGCTCCTAAAACTTTTGGCATTTTCAGAGTGATAGAAGCATCTTTTGTTCTAATAAGAGGACTTTTGTGAGGCTCCTAGACAGCTTCAGGATGGGAGCTAGTTACCAGAAAAAAAAGTCTAAATCTTGATTATACTTAGAAGCTTGATTAGAAGCTTAGAACTTTCGGCCCCACTTAGAACTTTCAGCCCCTCTCCCCCAACTTCTGGGAAGGGCAGAGAGGTTGGAAATTGAGTTAATAATTGATCATGACTGCATGATGAAACACCCCACAGCCCCCTAAACTACAGGGTTCACGGAGCTTTAGGTTTGGAGAACACATCCATGTACCTGGAGGGTAGTGTATCCCAACTCCATGTGGACCTCCTGTGCTTGGGACCCTTCTGGACCTTATCCTGTGGACATTTTCATCTGGTTATTTATTTGTATTCTTTATAATATCTTTTTTTATAAACTGGTAATAGTAAATGAAGTGTTTCCCTGAGTTCTGTGGACCATCATAGCAAATTATCAAATCTAAGGATGGGATCTTGAGAACTCGGTTTATAGTTGGTTTGTTGAAAGTATAGGAGGCCCAGGAATTGCAGTTGGCATCTGCCGTTGGGGAAGTCTTGTGGGACTGAGCTCTTAACCTGTGGGGTCTGCACTAACTCTGGGTAATTAGTGTCAGAATTGAATTGAATTATAGGATACCCAGTTAGTGTCTGGAAAGTTGGAGAATTGGTTGGAGTGGTATTGAAACCCCACACGTTTGATGTCAGAAGTGTAGGGAATAGAAACAGTCTTAGTTTATGTTATTTTCATCTCAGAAAACTTGCATGAAGAAGAGGAAGCTTAAGCAATAGTAAAGAATAATAACACAAATTTCATCATCTACTCAAAGACCAGAGATGGTATAGGAAAAAGGTTTTCAACTTTTCTCCTCCACATGCATTTTTATAAATTCTATAGAAAATTTTGTGAATTAATAATAGCATAAAATTGCACATAATTATAATATTACATAATTTATAATTAATGGTGAAAATTTATCAAAATTTTGGGAAAATTGATATGAGTAATTAGAGTGTTTAATCTATGAAATAGATATTTAAAACAAGCTTTTCCCAGAACAAGCCTTAGAACTATGATTTTGACAAGTCCTTTTATTAGCATAGAGAAACAAATAATACGTGGTTTTATTACGGTTTCTGTTGTCATTCACTCTACGACTGCAATAAGTACTCCTTTGAAATTTATTTGAATTTACATGGAATGAATATGTGTGAATTAATTAAAATAAAACTTATCTTTTACAACAGCAGTCAATAAAAGACAGATATTTATGGACTCTAAGGAGGAAGTGACAGAAAAGATAGTCCCAGTATTTTTGGTAGGTTTCTGTATGTTTAGATTTAGATATTTCAAGTATTGTTTTTCATCAGCAAATCAATCCTTAATCTAGTTCTAATTTACTTATTTTATTGGTATACAAGTTTCTTATGCTATGATTGAATTGCTAAAAAAAAAAAAAAAACAGAGGCACTAAATCTTTTTAATGGATTTTTTACTATGAGTTTATAGGTGAGTTAAATACTATAAAATAAAGAAAATACAAACTATTACAGTGGTTGCAGTTTTCCTGGAAGTCTACCTCTTTTTTAATTGTCTGCAGTATTTACATACTTATATAAAAGATATTAATTCAGAGTTAATGAATGCTCTTCACTCAAACAAAATCTGTCAAAGGTCTCTAAACTTTTTGTAATTACACAAGTTTTTACTTTACTAAGCTGATTCAGATTTGTTAAATTGTCGAAATTTTCTCAATCTATCCTTAATGTGACAATTCTGCCTTTTATTATCGTCCATTATTTATACTATACATTGTATAAAACCTTTAAAATAAATGTTTAATAAAAGTATAAAAATTTCATAAATGTTAAGAAGTGGGTCAGAGTGGCGTAATGGGTAGACTGTGGTGGACACTGTGATGTGACGCCCAGGTTCTTCCTTAATGAATGTTTGTCCCAGCCACTGAGAGTAGTATTCGCAAATAGCTTTCGGATGTGTCAGCCACTTCAGGAATTGACTCAACTGGAAAGAGCTCCATCCACCATTCCTTTCTGGGGCTGTCCACATCAAATGCCTGATCAATGTGGGTGTACAAAATCCTGGCTATCTTGATTCAGTTTGCACTAGTCTAGGTCCAAAGCTGCCTACAAGGTCTGCCAAGACTGTGTGGGCCTGGATCCCAGCTTAATTTCCCCCTCTTCCTAATCTTTATGTCTTCTCTTGCCTTCCCACAGGTATTAAATTAGTCTTACATGCTAAATTCTGTCTCTGAGTCAACATCCTACATCCTAATAATAAACATCTTATGTGCTAAATATCTGACATCCTAAATTCTGTCTTTGAGTCAGCTTGTTCTAAAAGTTACATTTAAAACAAAATTGTAGTTAATATTGTTTTGTAGTTATATAGTCAATATTTATGTCTACCCATATGCTTTTCTTTTATACTTGCTCTTTGTTCTTTCTGTAACTCCACATTTGCTCTGACATTGTTATTATTAGCATGAAGAACACCTATAAGAAAATCTTTTAGTGAAAGTGTGCCAGAGATCAATTTTTTAATGAATTATTATTTTTTGTTTGAAAATGCCTTTACTACAGCTTCCTTTTGGGTGAATGTTCTCATGGGATATAGAGTTCTTGCTTAATGATTTTATTCTTTCAGCAGTCCATGCTCTGTGTCTGACTGACATCTTTTTATTGAGAAGCCAGCTGTCAAACTAGTTGTCAATCCTTTGAATATAATATGCATTTTGCCTTAGTTTTTAAAGCAGTTTTACTATAAAAATAAGTCTACTTGTTGTTTTCTGGGGTTATGAAGGGTTTCTTGAATCTACAGCTTAATTTCCTCCACTGTCTTTAGAAATTATCTGTCATTATCTCTTTAAGTACTATTTCTCCCCTCTTCTATTATATCTCTCTTCTTTCCTTTTAGAACTCTTGATACATGCATACATACGTACATACAATTGTAAATACATCTATGACTTTCTATTCCTTTTATTTTTTATCCTTTCTTTGCTTATCTTTCTCTCTCTCTGTCTTTCTCTGCTTCATTCTCCATATTTTCTTTTGAATATTCCCATTCACTAATTTCTCCCTCCACTGTGTCTAGTCAGCTATCAAACTCATCCATTTAACTCATAAATATTGCTGTTATAATTTTTTTCAGTTTTAGAATTCTGTTGGGGTTTTTAAGATTATATTTTCCATATTACTTTTAGAATTTCTTGTTTTGTCTTTTTATTTTTTGAACGTATCTACCATGGTTATTTTAACATTAATTTCATTATTTACTTAGCCCACGAGTCTGTTTCTATTGTCTTTTTTCTCTATAAATTTATTGTCATATTATCTTGTCTCCTTTTGTCTCAGGTAATGTCTGATTAATTGCCAAAAATTGTATATAAAGATTTGAGGATTTTACTTCAGGTTCATCATAATGACTTTTTAAAAAATAGGACCAATATTTGCCTTGTGCAAGACAGGCGGAGTCACTATCAGGCTTTAATTCAATTCTAGAGCCTGAGTTGATCACCTCAATCTCGTTCCCCTTGAGTGCCTATTTGCTTTTGTTTATCCTTAATTCTAGAGTTTATTACTTTAATATCCAAACCCCAAACCTGGGAAATTAATTCAGATCTTTACTTCTTCATAATTCTGGGACCCTATTTCTGTTGTCTTAATCCTAGAAGACCATTAAAATCCTGACCTAACTAGAATATGCAGATGCTTCTGCAGGAAAAGCATCACCCAAACCTGGACTTAACCTTCTGAGTTTTCTTCTTATAGATCATGTTCCCTAAGTTTCATTGCCTTGTTAGCTCTTTGCCCCTAAGGTCAAGCAGATTTTTAAAAATATTTTATCCAGCTTTTCTAGTTGTTTTCAGTAATACATTTGGTCTGAATTACCCAAACTGCCATTATCAGACACATAACTCTGATAATAACATTTTTTTAAGAGATGGGTCTCAATGTGTTCCCCAGGCTGATTTTGAACTCCTGAACTCCTGAGCTCAAGGGATCCTCCCTCCTCAGCTTCCCTAGTGGCAGGAGACTATAGGCATGCGTCACTGTACCAAGTGCCACAGTAATAACCGCATCTTAAGTAACCTTTCAAATATTTTCCAGAATGCACTGTGCTTAAAAACTCTACCATATTCATTTGCTTTTGCATTAATTTCCATTCATTTTTATCCATACAACTCTCTTTACTCCTAAGATGCTTAGGCACTACTATGACACAGGAGAATATAGATCACTTCCTGGCACATCAGCTGCAATAATTTAATTAGATGGAAAACATTCCTAACTCAAACCTTTCCTTCTTTTTATAAGTAACGGTGAAGACTTGAAAGGACATAAAAGCCATTTCTGATCCAATGTAAATCATAAAAAAATCCCCAAATAATTAGTCATATGATTAATAGCCACTCTCAAACCTAAGTAAGAATGAGACATTACTTTATTTAGATGCTATTCATGAATTATACACAGTCTATTTACATAGCCAAGTGTCTTAGGTTGTGGTTCCCCAAATTAGATCCCCTAGATGAGGTATAATATGTAAGTAAAATTGAAAAGTGTCTTGAGAAAAAAACAGTTAAGTAACTGGGGAACTAGGAGAGGGAAGAAAAATGTGAAATACAACAAAATCTCATAGAAGGTAGGAGGGTAATTCTGTCTTGGTCTTCCAGAGAATTCAGAAGAAAGTAGAGGTCACATGTGAATTATTTCTATCAAAGTGCAACTTACAAGACCCAAAGGGGACATAGGGTAGTAGCTTGTGGGAGAGAACACAATGGGGTATGAGAAGGAGTACAGGAAGGGAGGTCAGAATGCACTCCAAATATACATTTCCTGTTTTACCATGTTACTAAAAGCCTTGATAATGACTTTGAAGTGCCATTGAAAACGAGTTTGTAACTACCTGTATTTATGTATCAGATGTATGCTACAGACCACTGGTTCTCAAAGTTTAACTTTGAAACTTATCTGGTGTCTCACTCTTCTGAGCATTTTTCCCCTGATTTTTTTTTAAACACTCTAATATGTTGATCTTCCAATAAGCTACACTTTTTTTCCAGATTATTTTCTTAATAAACATAGACAACTAAAAACTGTATTGTCTTCTCAAAGCCAAGTTATGTGGTACTGTGGTAGCAGTGATAGTGTATGGCTCCTAAATTTACATAATTTTTAAATAAAACCAGAATGGGGTGGCAGGTACACTTGCACAGGTATCTGTAAATAAAATCAAAGGCCGTTGAGGTAATGTTTAACTCTTCCCTATTCAAATAGAAACAATTAAACATAAGTTTCTGATTAACACATAAATTTAATCAATTAATTAATTGACAGAAATCTACTAGATCTGTGTGACTTTTCCAGGAGTTGTAGATTATCTAGAGAACTTTATGTTTCTGTTGATGCATGTTTAGTTGCGTGAGTGTTGAGAAGCAATAGATATTACGTATCTCTACCCTCCAAATTCCAAACAAAATGTTAAAACTCAATGCAATAATCAGATTTATCAGCTTTATTCCTGATAAGGCTGGCCTGGAGAATCTGGCTTAGATGTGGAGAAACAATCTGCCTTCTGATGCCCCTGTACTCCACTCACCGTACCCCCTTACCACCCCCCACCACATCTAGGTTCAGGGATAACCCATTTGAGTGACTGAGGGAGAATTTGTGTCTGCAGAGCACACACACACTCAGAGAATCCCTGCCTCAGGCACAGCAGACCCTGGTAGCTGGGTAGAGTGAGATGGCCCACAGACCTGTCTATTGAAGGCACACTTGGAACAGAGAGCTACACTGCTGTTGGGGGAAAAAGAGAGCTCTGAGGGTAGAGCAGAGCAGGCTCATTTCCTTCTCCCAATCCCACGCTACCTGGGTCGTGGGCGCGGTGGGGGCAGTTAAGGAAAACCATGCATGTTCACTTTCCATTTCTAAATGAGTCTCTTTCCTGCTTCATGGGCCAAGATGGGAATATTAGAGAGAGTTAAGAATAATATTCCCTTCATTAAGTGTAGTCACTGCAACCAGCTTCCTCCTAAGAGCTTGGGCTCTCCTGAAAGAAAGGGTTCTTGCAAAGTCTCCAGAAAAAGCGTTTCTGAGAACAGGCCTGAGAGGAATTTCCTTGAGTTCAGAGGTCCTGTCTTACATAGCTGTGTGTCGCTCATAGTGCTTTGGGTAAAGTGCAGAACAAATGAGCAATTGTAAATTTTGTTTTGTTTTGCTTTATTCAATCTCACTTAGAGTCACAAGATTTAAATTTAACTCACTATAGGTTTAATTACAGAAAAAAAGAAGAGGATCAGAAAAGCACCCTAGTTTCCAATCTCAAATGTAAACACCAGTACAGAAAGGTACCCTGAGATGCCTACTGGTGGCACTACAGAATTAGACAATGCCAAAGCAGTTCAACTAGGGGATATGCCCCTGAAAACTCAAGTCGGCAATTTCCTTTGGTGGGATAATATGTAGGTAAAATTTGAAATGAAAGCTCTACTTGAGCTATTTGTAAGCAAGACACCTATGCAATTAATTTTAAAGTATCATATATTATTTTGTGGGCAAAATTAAATGTCTCACACACATGCATGTGCACACATACTTACACACTCTAGAAACGTATGCAAATGTATACATTCCTACATTTGCAACTATTTATCAACCTCACAAAGATCACCTTAGCTTAAAGAAAAAACAGGGACAATTTTAAGAGCACATTTATAAAATATATAAATAAAAGAGATGCAATGCTGTGATTTTATGTGAATGTGTTTTATTGCAAATACTACTGCTAAGACAAAATACCCATCCACGTACACATAAATGGAGTTCACTCTGTTTTAGGTAATACACAAACATGAAACAAACTGAAATACTTGTTTTTTCCTACTACGAGTAATCAAATGGTTAGTTTTTCACCTGATTTTTCTGCACTTTAAGCTGATTCTCTGCAACTTCACTGAATCCTTATTCTTAACTTATTCTTTGATTCTAATAAGGTCATGGATACACTTATGTGTTGAGGTGTGGTGCCTTTGTGAACAAATCTCTGTGCTTTACATTTATTTCATTTGTTTTAATTTTTTAGCATGCTTAGCAAGCAAAATAATCACTGTTGAAAACCCAATAGCAATATAAAACCACAAACCTTTTAGACACTAACAACGTTAGAATACCATTAAAAAAAATTTTTCATTGATGCAGAGCTAATACACAGTCCCCTGAAAATATCTTTCACCCTCTGCATATTTTGTTCTTCTAGTGACAATTCTAACTAGAAAAACAAGAGTCATTTTTATTTTTTTGACTAGGCCATGGGCAACATTTACCATCAAAGCACTCTATGTTCTGAATTTTTGCTCAGGAAAGAAAGAGAAAAAAATACACTGCTAAGATTGGGTATGTTTTTAATTTATGAATATCCATGCTATGGACGTGAACGAGATAATATGGGACTAAATTTTTTTTAAATGGCTACGCTAACAGAAAAACACCTTGGATGAAATGAATATTTAACCTCTAACTGATTTTTAAAAATTAAAGTCACTGCCATTATGCTTGAAGGGTCACAATCGTCAATCTGCTTAAGTTAACAATGCCTGGAGTGTCAAATAGAGCCGTGGGCATCTGACTCTGATGCCTGCCATCCCACTGCCTTCCAGCAAGCCTCGGATAAGTTTGACTTCCAGCAAGACTCGGATAAGCATGTGACAGTGCTTTTTTTTGTCATTTCTGACTATATCCCTCATCTTTTTTCCTCTTGCTCCCAATTTGATTGGAAAATACCATTTCTTTTCTCTCCCCTTTATGCTTTCTTACAAAATTCTATTTCATTTTATATTATAACCACATATTTCATATAAAGAACAAGCAACAAAACCTCGGAAGGTAGAATAAAGAAAGCAGTTAGGTTGGAAATATTTCTTAATACAAGTAACATCTTACAATTTAAAGTTTAGACTTTACTTTTATTACATTATTAAAAAGATGTTGATCAAGGACCTGAGTTAAATTATAATGAAGACACAAAAGGGCAGCATTTCTATTTTTCAAAATGTTCACGAACATTTTCTTGAATGTATTTCACCATGAAAAATTTGTGATGCTTTATTTTAAACAGTACAGTAGCAAGAGTTATGTAGCATGGCATAATAATGAGGAAATTATCAATAAAAATAATAAATAGGAGAATACTGTTGGGGGATGTTAGTGGCTGAATTGTGCCCCCTCAGAAAAATTTGTATGTTGAAGCCTCAACCCCCAGTAATTTAGAATGTGACTGCATTTCGGGACTCTAAGGAGGTAGTTAGGTTAAAGTGGGTTCCTTAGGGTGGATCCTAATCCAATATGGTTGAATTGTCTTGTGAGACGACATTAGGACACAGACAACAGAGACAGAAGGATGGCCACGTGAGGACACAGCAAGACGGTGGCCACCTCCAAGGCAAAAAGAGAGACCTCAGAAGAAACCAAATCTGCCAACACCACCTTGAATGCAGACTTCCAACCTCCAGAATTGTGAGAAAATAAATTTCTGTTGTTTAAGTCATCTGGTCTGCAGTGTTTTGTTATGGCAGTGCTAGCAAACTCACAGGGAGGGTAACGGTGGAAGCTGTCAAGGGAAGGTAAAGGTCTGGAAAGGACATGGAGCTGGCTTCATTTTTTTTCCTTTAGGTATTCAGGGCTTGATAAAGTAAACCTTGCTCTTTAAAATATCAACATGTCGTTCAAAATTTCCACTGAAAAGGTTACTTATTATTTTTCATTTCTGCCCAGTAATTTTTATTCACTTTAGAAAACAAGCCTTTTAGCAGTCTAGCATTTGCATTTGACCATCTAAGTAGAATTTCAAGAGTGTTAACTGAAAAAAAAGAAAAACAGAAAAGAGTTTACTCAGTACAAAATGAGCCAAAAAAAAAAATGCTGGGGGAGCAGGGTGGAGGATAAGAAAAGTGTATGGGGTGCAGGTTGAGTCAGCTCTGTGTTCCTGTCTAGAGGAGTCAGGTTCATCAGGACCAGGACATGTAGTGAGGGCCCCTAGTGATTCACAGAGGTCAGGGGATGGCTGAGGACCAGGGTGTGACTCACAGGCTATGTCTTGCTGATTAGCACTTTTTCACTTGTATTTGTAATCCAAAAATTACTTGCCAATTGACATTTTTTGGGATAGAGAAAAAGCAAAGGTTGTTCACTCTGAACTGTTTTTTTTTTTATTATTATTCCTTAAATTTGAATGTGTTTCCTGCTTTTCTATGTAAGGTATGAGCTCCAACTCAAAGAAAAAAATGGCAATAATTGCTACCATCAGAATTTTGCCTAGAATTCTTCTATAGATTGTCCCTATGGATAACATAGAAGTGGGATTAGAATTATTTAAATAATAAGATAATAAACATACATTCTAAATGTGATCTAAGGCTACCCAATTTAAATTATATTGGCTGTACAACTGACCTGATACTAAATACATTTTTGATTACATAAACCATAAAATTAAGTGCATATACAAATGTAAAATTAAGTTCTTCTGCCCTAAATATCCTTTGGTGAATTCAATTATAATTGTCTTTCTAAGTATTATTAATTATTACTATTAGGCTATAAATATTTATAATTTCTACCACTTAGTAAAAAAATGTTATTACTTTTGTCTCAAAGTAAAGCAACATGTTTTTATTTTACATACCAAATGGAATTTGATCTCTTGAGAGACCGTACAATGTTGGTCATTGCATTCACGTTAAAATTCCCCTGAACCTAGCCACTGAGTCACTCTTGGCAAAGTATTACTAAACTTAACTGAACAACAACACAACATATGGCATTACAGAAAGCGCAGAAGGATGCCAATTACTTCTAATTGGAGGTTTTAGAAATTGATGTCACCTAAATTTTCCCTAAATTTTGAAATGACCTCACTACCCAAGCCTTCTGTCATTTTTATTCATGGGTGTGCCTGTGTTGCCGCTGGAGTGGATTCAATGTATCGACAAAAACATTGCCCTCTTGCACATCTAAGCACGTCTGTCATCCACACATAAATTAGAGCATATTCACAGTTGTCAATTAATTACCAATTAGAGCACATTTCTAGCTCCAGAGTGGTCAAGAAGCATGCTGATATTGTCCAATCACAGACTTACTCTTTCAGTCCTTCAATTTCCTGCCTGAATAATCCTACATTTGTTGAATGTTTTTGACCCCTTTTAAACTATTGAGTCATTTTACAAATATTTCATATATTGTATTCTGTTTTTTATTATCCACTATTCTTCTAAAAATGTCTACATTCTTGCTTTTAATTTTGTATTTCTTACATTAAAATCCACAGAGGCATTCAACATTAGTCTACTATCCTGTATATTACCCTATGTTTATTAAAATGTGTTTTCTGCTCTTATAAAATAGTCTTCCAAAGAAACTAACAACTAAAAAAAATGAAGCTAACACCTTAGTCACCTCAAGTCAGAATTCCACAACATTCGGTATCACTACTATAGTTGACCTTTCTGCTTTGGCAACTGATGGGAAGAATTGGTGGCCCCCACATAGTATATTTGACAAGTCTCTACAGGGTAAATTGCCCAGTAGCATTATGGAACTTATGTCCCTCAGGAAGCAGACATTTGATTACTCTTCAAGGAAACTCAGATGTCCCCATGGAGAAATAGCAGTGTGGCTGAAGTATAGGGTAAACTTTCTCTGTCATTGCCTGTTCTGAAAAAAATCAACTGTTGCAAAGAAAATGTGTATTATTTTTGCTCTTTTGTGTGTTACTTAAACTAAAAATAAAATTTTTCACATTTCCTTCTAAAATCCTTTGTTTATCCAGTAAGATCTTGCCATTGTAGAACTTTCCAAGTATTCCAGGTGACAGGTGCCCTTCTGGTTCCTCTCTTGCCTGGCACACTTATGTTAGATGCCCCAGTGGGTAGGTCAGATGATATACCCCCTCCTCACTAGAGAGGGACTTTGGAAAGGGTAGGAATCCTGAGTTTCACTAGTTGAAAACTCTGACTTGGCATGAACTTTCAAAGCAAAAATGCCCTGTGAATCCATATAAATGCAGTGACTTTTGTGTTTCTGACAGGACTTAAACCTTATTGCTATGGTATTAACTGGAATACTATGACAACCATAAACTGCTAACTATAACTATCCCTGAAAACAGCTGCCATGGAACCATAGAATATTTTCCTTAGACTTTAAAGCACTGACATTTCAAGGAAAATGCAGCATTCTTGGCACAGTAAAGCTTACTCAACTAAGATGTCTTATATAAACTATTTGCACACATGAAAACTTCTATAAATGTAAAGAAATGTATTATTGTAAATGACTCATACCCTCAAAAATGAAATTATTTTATATGGCATATATTACATTCTAAAGACTGTGGTAACCTATAAAGGACTGGAGTTTATATGAAACATTTAAAATTTTATGATAAAAAATTAATTGGCCATGATTTTATCTGCTGGATTACTCAGCCAGAAGTACGAAGGAAACAGTGCCAGCCTTGGAATCAGGATCACTTGGATATAGTCCTGGCTCTAATTTAACAACTGTGTCATCTTGGGTAGATCTGACTGGTAAGCTGCTCTTTAGAATGAGTGAGTTTCTATGTGAATGCTAACGATACCAATGCTCCAAATCAAACACGCTTCTCATTTACTACCTCGAGAAGAAAGGCAGCTTGCTGACCTGCTCTAGTGGAGCTGCACGCACAAAGTTCTGAGAACTTTCAGTGTATGTCTGTTGGAGAGATAATTTAGAATTTTTTAAAAAATAAATCTTAACTAATAGTGATAGAAATATGTTAGAATATATTTCAGTCATACAACAATAACTGAAGCTCTGTACAAATCCACGAGTCCAGGAGTTCTTAGAATTAAAAACATCATGCTTGGCATAAAACATTCTAAGGGTTAGAAAATAATATTGAAGAGACAGTTCAGACAAATAGTTAAAGAGAAGGGGAAATGGTTAAAAATTAAAAGACATCAAGGATCAATACAGGAGGCTTAATAATCAACAAATTGGAAATTCAGAATAAAAAAGAGGAAATTGAGTAAAACATCAAAATCAAAAAAGAATAGGTGAATAGTTAGCAGAACCTAAGAAAAACACAGTTTTCAGACTCATGCTAAGTATCAATAGGATATATGAAGACAGACTCCCTAGTTAGATGAACCCTTATGAAATTCCATTAAATATAAGCAGAAAAATCTTTTACAATTTCTAGTTGGAAAGAAAATAGATCATCTCCAAAGAAAGACCTATCAGAATGGCAATGAACTTCTCAACAGCAATATCTTAATGGTAGAAGCCAATATAAATATCTTAAAGTTCTAAGAGAAAGTCATTGTAAACTCTTAATTATAAATCCAGATAAACTACAATAAATTAAAAGGATCAGATGAAAACATTTTAAGACACACAAGTACTCAGAAACTTTATTTGATTTTCATTGTTCCTGAAAATATCCAAAAACAGTGTTACTGAGGATATAGCCAGGCAAAAAAAGTATGGCAAACTCAAAGTTTGGTGAAAGAAACTCTTAGGATGGAAGTTGGTCAATCGGCCAAACACAGTTTGTCCACACTGAAACAAGATCTATCAACACTTTTACGCAGATTAGTTTAACCTTTAACTTGTGTTCCATTTAGAAGGCATTGGGCCCATATTCCATATGCAAAAATATGAATAAAACTAAATCTACTTCAAGCCCATATTTCCCACTGTGTAAAGTAAGAATGGCAACTGATATTTTACTTTAAACATATAGCCCAAATGAAATTTTTAGGCAAAACTCCAACAGGCAGTTTGCAGAGATTGTCCCAGATGTTATAAATGTTTTATTATCCCCTAATTAAAATTCTCTACTTGACTCAATTGTTATATGCAGACTGAAACTAGAACAAATTGATAAAGGAGTTTTGATTTGCTGTAAATGCTGCAATTAAGAAGTTTGTATACTACTTGACTAAGCATTATACCTCTAATGGCTTATCATAAGAAAATAACTGAACAAATGTACAAAATTTAATTCAAAGAATTTTTATTGTAGAATTCAATATATTCATTGAACAAATATTTCAGACATTGGGCATTTATCATTTATAAACAGTACAAGAAAGAAAGGAAACAGCCTAAATGCATAGAAATAAGTTACAAGATAAAGAAAATTATATTATGATTGCATATTGAGGTGATAGTAATTGATTTATTATGGTACAGAAATACATTTATTAAAAATGAGGTCTCCTGGTATGAAAAAATAAGTTACTATATGTTATATAGTCTCTTCTATATAAATAGATAACAGAAAGATTTATTGATAAGCTATCTCCTTCCTGGTTATCCACAAGTTTTCTGTCTTTCTGAAGTTGTCCTTTCTTGAGGCCATTTTCTCCCACTATAATAGTGTTACTGGCCTCCAAGTGGAAGTTTTTCCAAGTTCTCGATATTCATTGCAGAAGGGAATTTCAGGATGCACCACCCAAACCAAGCAAGCAGAAGCTTTATTAAAAGTGAAAATATACTCTCAGGAAAGAGAGCAGGAAGGCTCAAAATAGAAAAGCTGCCCTGAGAGGAAGTGGTCTTAGATCTTTTGCAGTCTTTAATTGAGGGGAGGAATATTCATGGCCAAGGGGTTGGCTTTTACTAAGAATTTGGGTAGTAATTCCTAACATTAGGTTCCCTTCCATTTTCATACTTTACATGGTTGTTTTGGAACTGTCTTGGTGATTTCATGGGTGGAGAAATTTTAAAACCACAATGTAAATGATATCGTAATTAGTCAAACTTCATATAAGGTGGCAGAGATAGCTGACAAGCCAGTTGAAGCGAGTTCTTGCCTTCAGTTATCAGCCCCCTTTGTTTAAAGGTTGTTTGCTTTAACACCTGCACCTGATCTATAAGCACCTGCATTTGGTCTCAACCCTGTCTCCTAGTCTAGAAGTAGGATATAGTTTCTTTTCTCCTCACCCTTCCTCTAGCACATTTTGAATAAAGATATTTGCCTCATGATTGCACCCAGATTACTCAGTGCTCCCCTCTGCCCCTGTCTCTGCTGGATTTTCAGGCTTCTCATTTGCTGCCAATCACTTTGAAACTTCCTTTGGAACTTTCCTTCTCTCCTCTAAAGAACATTAATATTGAGCTTCTACATCTAATTACTTTTTAATCAAAGATTTGGGAATGATGGAAGGTAATTACAGATCAGGAAGGAAAGTATTTCAAATATAACAGCTCCATGATTCCTAGGAATTTGCTGACCAATCTTATGTTCATTTCTGTGGGCTCCATTGTTCAACACTGTTGTTTAGGATCATCTCTCCTTAAAGCAGTGTGTCAAAAAAAATTTTTTTTAAGTGTCTTTGAGGGTCTGCTGAAGTTTGTGAATCCTTTCTCAGAATAAAGCTTTTAATAAATGACTAATGAAAAATACACAGGATTGCAAAGGAAGACAATTATATTGAAATATAGTTCTAACAACAGACCTCTTAATTCTAGAGTTAAATAGACCATTCTATTTCTTCCTCCTAGTTTATTCAGCTTCTCTGATTGACAGAAGCAATGCCAAAAGTACTGCTGCTTCTTTCTGTGTAGTGTGTAGCGTTTAACTAATGATGTTTACTAAGTGGCATCCATCTAGACTGAGGTCAGAGGGCCCTAGTCTTTCACAGGCAAATAGGAAGTCAAAGAGTTTTCCAAACAAAGGACAATGCTTTCCCTAAAAGGAATATTGCCAGTCTTATTGGCCCAAACCTGTCCTATTTCTTCTTCAAATGTACGTTACTGTTTACTCTGTGTCTCTCTCAGTCTCTTTCTTTTTCTCAGAGATAAAGAGGCAGATAAACATATATTGTCCACAGGTATGATGATAACAAAAGATTTAATTTTATTCTCTATTTTTACTTGTATTTAATAAAAGAAGACATCTTTACATTGAACAAGTATTGCTTATAAGATTTAAAAATAAAAAAGAAAGAAGTTCCACATCTACCTCTATGATTAGGCTTTTGTCATTTGTGATCATTGGCCTTCTTTGGGAACACTTCGTGTAGTGCCATCCAACCATTGTCTAAAACTATGGAAAAATTCTGTTGAATTCTGATGTCTGTCCTTGCAGATCCTGAACTGTGTTGTGTACTACCACATCCCATTTTCCATAAGTATACTCTCGTATCATTGCATTTCAAGGCTGAATGAAAGGTGAGACTAATTGCAATGGATCTTAGTCATTTAGAACTAGATGTGGAAAATATTTCCAGGAGAAATTGCTGGAACATCCACTATTTGCATGAGTTAATCGAATATATAAAAATATTTTTGCTATTTAATGAGATAGATATCACACTGTCTTGCCTATGGTGTACAGAGTACATCTGGGAGCAGTTCAAAAGGAATCATTAGCTAACAGTTATGTCTGGAATGGGTTCTCATACTAAAAAAATTAATGATAGAGTTGAGTTTTTTTTTTTTTTTTTTGCCTTGCATGACTAGCCAGAGTCATCTGACTTGGCCATAGACATGCCTGAAAACCTGTGGTTAAAAACCCATACTGAATGTTTCTATTCACGTTGGGAAAACATTTCTTGGTTGAGTTAGTCTTCTAGAATTATTTGAATACTTTAATTGCCATTTCTAGCCTTATTCACCATGACCCCCCAAAAAGCCACATTATTTCTTATACTGATTCAATTAAAATTTTGAAAAATTCAAGGACAAGAACATTATCTCCTTTGTAACCATTAAGCCTCAGCACCATTAAGAGAACACATACCACCATTGTGGAAGCTGTGGAATCAGTGGAGAGGAGATTATTGATTACAAAGGTTTGACACGTGTCTTATAGACTGGTGATTTCCAACGTATATTGCCCGGAGACAAAGCATTATATGAGGTGCCTCAACATGACTACAAGTGTGATGAAAAAAAAAAGAGAGAGGCTCTCTCTCTGCCACCATCCACCTATTGCCAGCAAAGCAACTCTTTTTTATTCATTTTATGTTTGGAAGAACTGAATACATTTATTTAAATAAACAAGGCTTTTAACATCCCTTTTTACAGGGATTCTTCTTAACCCACTCCACTCAGGCTGTGACTGTCACCATACCAGGTAAAGATCCTCAACAACTCCATCTTGGCAAATCCAATATTCAATTTCCGTCCTTGTTACAACATCCTCTTTTAGCATTATTTGATACAGACAAACACTCCTTCCTTCTTCAAGCTTGACTTGAAACCTAGTTTCTGCACTTGGGTTCCAAGTCCCCACACATTCACTTCTCAGTCTATTCTGCTGGATCTGTCTCCTATCCCAGAGCTCTGAATATGCTAGCACCCAGGCTCACTCTTACCATACCGTCCTATTACTGTACTCTCTTCCTGGGGTCTGATAAATTCCCATGGCATTCAAGTCAGTATGTGTTGAAAACACACAAATTTATATTTCCAAATTGAACTCATCCCCCGAACTCCAGTCACCTTAATCCAATTTCCCAATCAACATCTGCTTGGATGAAAAATTATTATCTCATATTCAATATGCCTAAAGACATAATTCTTTACCACTTTGATTAAATTAATCAGTTCTTTTTCAACCTGATTATTTTTGAATACTCCCCCTTTCAGTTAATGTCACCCTTACTTATTCTGTCTTTCAGGCCAAAAACCTAGTAGGCATAGTTGATTTCTCACTTTTCCTTGTCTTCATATCCTGCCAGTTTTGCCTTTAACATCTATTCTGAAACTGATCAACAATCTTTCATCTTTTCTACATCTCAATCCTAGACCAAAGCACCCTGAGCAGTTGCATTGACTCCTGAAACCACTAAAATGGTCTTCTTGTTCTACTGTTGCTTTGAAGAGTACAAGTCACAGAGCTGCCACAATGTTCATTTTAAAATATACACAGTATCAAACTCTACTAAAGAGTCCAGTGATTTCCTCTTAGGCTTAGAAAATAAGATCTAAAGCCTTACCGTGATCTGACTAAACCCTATAGACCCTACATGATCTGATTCTGTACTTGGCTATTTCCAGTCTTCATTCTCTGGTTTCCAGGATTACTGATTTCTTTCTGCCTTAAAATGCTGAGCATGTTGTATACACACTCTGCTCCCTTTGCTTGCAATACTCTTCCCCCATATCTTTAAATTATTAATAGTTTCATCCTGCGAGGACAATTTTGCAAAATGTCCCTGGCTATCCACAATAAAGTCCCTACCTACCTCCCAGCTCTTTCTAGCATTTTATATTTTTTTCATTTTATATTTTTTCATTTCATATTTTTTTATTTTATATTTTTTTCATTATGTCATTTATTTATTTTTTTATTTGTCAGTGTTTTTATTTTTTGCTTTGAGCAACTTCTCTCTCTTTCTTTTTCTCATTTGACATTTGTCTGCCTCTTGTTTTCCTCCTATTTGCTTGTATAGAATAATTCTATTCTCCGTAGCCTCTACCTTGACTTGGGACTCTTAAAATATTTTATTAATAATTACCCCTTATAAAGAGCCTATCCCTTCTCCTAGCACTATGTTAAGCATTTTACTTATTTTCTCCTCTCATCCTCATAACTATTCCAAAGTTAGTGCTATTATGATCTTCATATTACAGATGGAAAACTGAGGCTTAGACAGGGACAGGACTTTTCCATGATCACACCACTAGCTGCAGGCGGAGTAAGTAGATACCGTACTGTCTCCACTCCTTCCTGATTACCCTTCCTGTTTCTCAATCTGGTTAATTACTTAAGCTTCTGATATTTTTGGAAGGAATGTGTCTTGGTATCTGATTAAGAGATCATTGTCAATTGTGAATGCCTAGGCTTAGCCCTTTTAAGAAATACATTAATTTTAAGTAGCATGTCCTTTAGCAAGGAGATTGTCCTGTGCCCACTTCATTCTGACTCTCCAGAGCCTTATACAATCACTTCCATTCTGACCTATTCCATTACTAAAAGAATTAGAATGAGCAAATCAACACCAAACTTTGAAAGGCTCAAGGCCTTAAACTGTGTCATCTGTTTCTCTACTATATTAAATACATTATAAAACCAGATTCTATTCTACAGGCTTTGGGAAAAGTTTAAATAAATCAGACAAACAAGACAAAAAATCTTTTATGAATAAAAAATATTGTTCAATTTTACATGGAAGAACCAACATATTGTATCTTTTTTTTCTAATTTTTGATGTATTCTCAATTTAAATTCTAAATTCATAATGGTTCAGAGATATTTTTACCTTTTTCAGAATCTCATTTGTTCTGATATGGTATTTAATTTTTTAAATGTAATTGTCATAGCCACTTGAGATCAGAACACTTGGTAGAGTATTTCTCAGTACTATTTTGATGTTCTGTTAATTAAGTCTTAGGTTCAAATGGAAAAAAATGATTTCCTAAAATATATATTCTTTCTATTTAATATTTATTAAACAGCATATATATTAAGCAGCTTAATTGTTCTTATTAGCAATACTATATATATAAAAATTTAAACAAGAGAATTCATGTTTTATCAAATTCTATATTTTAAATAACTTTATCAGTACGTTTGAAATATTTTCTGAATGAATATACAAGTGGTAATAGTTGGTTCTGAGCTCTTGCTTTCCATGATTTAATTCATTTTAGATAGAAATCCCCTCCTTGCTCAGCACCAGTAACTCTCATATCCCATTTTGTTTAAAATAGGGACGTAATAGGCATAATGGCTTATGCCAATATTATAGTTTTTTAATATAGATAGGTAAAATTTTATAACAGTTGTTTAAATATGATAAAAATTACCCACTTCTTCCCTATGCTTGTCTTACCAAAATGGTAGATATTTTCCTTCTTTACTTTCTTGCCATACATTGATTTCTCTCTCGTAAGCCAACCTCTTTACTCAGCTTGGAATAGAGGAGTGTCCTTAACGGTCCACAGGTGGTGTTCTAGTGATGCTAATGGTGGCAGTAGGTCATCTGAGATTTGTCAGGGGTCTGAATAAGATTCTAAGAAAGACTCTATATGAAAAGTGGTGGTGCTTCTCTGTCAATATGATTTGGGCTTATTGACATAAATTTCCAATAACTCTAAATAAACTGGATCACTGTCTTCAAATATAACAGATCATTGGGTATAAAAGAAGATACTGATTGTCTATCTCAGATAAGGAACACCAACAGAGGATACTGAGTCAAAACAACCTAGAGAAGACCTGGGCTGTCCAGATCCTTTTGGATTCAGGATAATTTGGATACATATAGCATACTGCTTGAACATGGCAGGCATTCAGAAAATGTTTCTAGCCTGCTTTAGAAACCTATTTGTGTGATTCCTTTTTATTATCAAAATAGTAAACTGGCAGTTCTTAATATTATTTAAGAATGAAGCGAGAAAGGAATGAGAACAAGAATATGGAAATAGTGATCACTTTAAAAGAGATGTTTGCTTTTGACCATTCTTAACTGAATTTCCAGATATCAGATGTTCTACTGACTCTTTTAGGAATGAAGAGGCACAAATCTGGACAGATCTCCAAAATCAGAGGAATGCCATTCAGTGCTTATGCTTGCCAGCCAATTTGGCAGTTGTCCTAAAATCTGTGTACCTTCAAAAGCACATGCGCTGCAAAGTGCCAGTGCCAGTCATCTCATATACAAAGCCAGCTGGCTAGCATTAGACTTAGGTTGTATTCAGAACTCAGAAGTAAGTTTCATGGAAATCCCCATTGATTTCCCTGAAACATTTCTAAAGTAAAGAACTGAGTAATGTCAGCATTTATTAAATGGAGTAGGTTTTAAAATAAAAAGGTTGAATTATAATTAGCGATGAGTTTAACTCCTGGCTTTGCCCTCAACCCCCTTAACTACTTTGATCAAGATCCTTGACTCTAGGGAGCCTCAGTTTCCTCATCAACTACAGTAAAGTGGTTAAATTAAATTATCTTTAAGGGTTCCTTCCAATTTCAACATGTGATTCATCCGAAACATGAAGTTTCCAAGCTCCTAATAGACTGACTTTGCCTAGGGAATACAAATAGTCTCTTATGGCTCTATAGCTGTGCAGTACAGAAATTCTCCTGTGAGTCTTTTTATGTTAGATGATCTAGTCTGATGCCAGCAAAAAATACCTTTCAAAATAGATCTCTGTAATGCTGAGAAAGGCTTGGAGACAGTTCTGTTTACTTTTTAATTGTAATGCACTTTTTTTGTAGACACTGAAAGTACCAAGTTGATTACATTATAATTACTAATCTAAAAGCTAGCATACTGTTTCTAATTGCCTCAATTCTTCTTTCTCTTTCTGTGTCACTCATTGAGTTTTCTGACCAAGCTGTTTGGTAGGCTGGCAGTAATGTGTAAATTAATGATGTTTTTTCTGCCTTCTTAAACATAGATATTTAAAGGAAATTAGAAGGAAAGGGAAAGCATTAATGCAGGTTGAATATACTTTATCTTAAATACTTGGGACCAGAAGTGTTTTGAATTTGAGATTTTTTCAGATTTTGGAATATTTTCATATATACATAATAAAGTATCTTGGGTATAGGACCCGATTTTAAATATGAAATTTATTTATCTTTCATATATACCGGATACACATAGGCCGAAGGTGATTTCAGACAATATTTTTAATAATTTTGTGCATTAAACAAAGTTCAGGGTAATGAAGCAACACAAGAGTATCACCAGAATACAAACAAAGGCAGGTTTTCGGTCCCCATCTCCAGTGCTGTATTTTGATTAAAAAGTTACTATACACTGTATTTTATTTTTTAGGTGAAAAGAAACATCAGAAACAGTTAAGGGAGCAGGGAGTAGGTCTTCTGGGGATGAGGAGGCATTCTGCTGGATGTTTCTTCCACGGTCATTTGCCTCATTAACAATCGTTTTTGTTTTAGAAGTTTCTCTTTGATTTAATAAATTTGATTTCTTGTTCTGTTGAGAATGCATGCTTCTCTAGTCCTTCAATAAGCCCATCACACATTTTCACAATGTTGTCGATAGGCACTTCTTTTTTCAGTGTTAACAATGTCATTTTCGTTGTCACTATTATCATGATCAACTTGATGTAGAGCCATTTTGGCTATTTCACCATCAGTCAATGAATGAACAACTGGAACCTCACTATCAATGTTTAAAACATCTTTGATATCTACTTCATGCAGTTTATTGATAGATTCTGAAGGTATACTTCTTGCATATGTAAGGTCAAACATTTTTTTCTCACCTGACATACAAAATCCTTCAAAGTTACCACCTTGTTCATCATTATAATTGAACATAGCTGCAGGCCAGAGGTTGTGCCAGGCATGCATGATTATGTCTTTAATCACTGTGTTCCAATTGGCAACAGCATACATGGCATCTTTCGTGCTAAACTTCTGAAAACCTTTGGCACCCATGCTTCTGTTCACTGCTGCTAGCATGCTATTCAAGAAGGTGTTTTTATATTTACTCTTTATTGATATAAGGATAACCTGGTTATATGGCTGAATTAATGAAGTCACAGTTGGGGGAAATGACATGGCAGAAATGTTATTTTTGGTAAGAATTTCAGGTGAAGGATGAACAGAGGAGTTGTCAAGGAGTAACAACATCTTACAGTCATTATCCAGTCCAGCTTCTCAGCAGTGAATATAAGCCTCTGTTATAACATTTTTGTGAAAACATTTAGAAAAGATGTCACTAATAATCCATGCCTTTTTGATAGCATAATAATGGACTGGCAAGAAATTCACTCCTTGCAAACAGTGAGGATGCAAGACTATCACAGCAGGTTCACACTTGTGCCTGCTGCATTAATATAATACACACCTTTCCTGGACATCTTTAATTCTTATAGGGGCTAACTTATCAGCTGTAGTCTTTTCTTGACAATAATGCCAAAAAGGTTGTATTTTTATCAGCATTATAGTCATGTTCTGGCGTCATATTTTCATCAGCAATGACTTTGGCAAACTCGTTAATTAATTTCTCCACTGTTTTATGATCAGCAGATGCTTTATGCCCACAAATGTTTAAAAATTTAACTCCATTTCTTTTCTTAAATTTCTGCAACCAACATGTTGAATATTCAGAGTTCTCTTTAATTTATAGTTTATCATGATAAATCTTTTCATGTTTCATGATCAGTATATCATTAAGTGGCATGTATTTCTTGCAACACTGACAGATTCACCCTGTTGGTACATGATGAAGATCTTCATTTTTAGCTTTATTCACTGTTTTTATATTTTTTATTAATTTCTGTTTATCACTTTTAGCACAGAACTTCAACAGTTTATCCTTCTGGTTTTACAGGTCATATATAGTGGTCATTCCATATTCCTCTGTAAGACATTTCACACTTAAAGCACTGTCTAGTTTCTCTAACAGCTTGACTCTCTGTGCTATAGATAAACACAAATTCTTCCTCTTTTTATTATCATTATTACTAATGGGAGTATTTGCAGGCCTTTCTGATATTTTCAAACATATCTTTACACCATAGAGAATAAGCAAAACCAAACAAACAAAGCAAAAACAACAACAAAAACAAAAACATAGTGAGTAATGCACATAGGCCTTGGCTCTATGTGGGGCACTGTGAGAAACCTGCTGTTGGAACATCTAGTCTGCACAAATGCCAATTTATTACCTTTTGTGGGTGTGCTTGTGTGAGGGAGTCTGGGTGTGTGAGGAAAAAATATATTGCAGCTGAAGTGGGCTGGGAGGGTCTTTATTTCCTTGGGAATGCTGATAAATTGTGTCTTATAAATACATTTGATTGTGAACTAGCACATGATGTCAGCTGTGGAATTTTCCACTTGAGGTGTCATGTCAGTGCTCAAAAAGTTTTGAATTTTGGATCATTTCAGATATTAGATTTTTGGATAAGAGATGCTTAATCTGGACAACCCAATTATATGCAAAGCAACATGGCTCAAAAAATGGAGATGAAGAAAGTGGTATTTTTAGTATAAATGTTCTGTCATTTAAATTTATTATTCATTACTTGGCATTTCAGTCATCTTTAATTTTACCACCTTATAAATAGCTGTATTTATTTTATGGGTGCTCATAGGTGTTTTTATTCTGTAACATGATAAGCAATATGGAAACACAATTCACTTCTAGTCATGTAAGTCTTATTGTAAAAGAAATCCCAAGAAATAATTTTATAATGAATATTGTCACAGTAAGACTTGAGATTAATTAGCAGCTGAATCCTATAAAATGAGTCAACATATGACAGTGATGCTCCATCTCTCCTTTTTAATCAATTATATATTTTAAACATAAATTTATAGAGCTTTATTTTTTAAATGTACCACATAGATTAGGGAAATATTATATTTTGCATA
This sequence comes from Lepilemur ruficaudatus, assembly GCA_963574885.1. Classification (NCBI taxonomy): domain Eukaryota; kingdom Metazoa; phylum Chordata; class Mammalia; order Primates; family Lepilemuridae; genus Lepilemur; species Lepilemur ruficaudatus. The sequence continues at coordinate 265 of CAUYRT010052465.1, read as the reverse complement.
TTTGTTTCATCTTACTGCCTCTCTCTCTCTCCCCCAAGTATAATTGAATCTCTCAATATTTACCACCCCCCCAATATCATAGCCTTTCAGGGATCTTAACTGAAGGCCTGGGATTTTTTTTTTTTTTTTTTTTTTTTTGAGACAGAGTCTCACTCTGTTGCCCGGGCTAGAGTGAGTGCCGTGGCGTCAGCTTAGCTCACAGCAACCTCAAACTCCTGGGCTCAAGCAATCCTCTGCCTCAGCCTCCCAAGTAGCTGGGACTACA
>CAUYRT010052463.1:0-121605 GCA_963574885.1 Lepilemur ruficaudatus | reverse complement strand
TTTTTTTTTTAATTTTAAAAAATTAAAGTGCGTAATCCCAGCTCACTGCAACCTTGAATTCGTGAGCTCTAGCAATTGTCCTGTCTCAGCCTCCCTAGTAGCTGGTATTACAGGAGCACACCACCACACCCAGCTAATTTTTAAAAATTTTTTGTTGAGATGGAGTTCTCCCTGTGTTGCCCAGGCTAGTCTAAAATTTCTGGCCTCAAGTGATCCTTCTGTCTCAGCCTCCCAAAGTACTAGGATTACAGGTGTGAGACACCATGCCCAGCCCACCTTGTTTTTTAGCTGTAATTTAACTCAAGCTCACACTGATCTCAATCTTTTTTACATTCCTGTTGTACTTCCTTAATGACCAAATACTCAATCATATAATGTCTTGCATAAGCTTTGATTAGTCTTTGTTATTCATGTTTACCAAACTAGACTGTAAGCTCCTTGTAGAAAGGAGTGTCATATTTTGTTGTCCTTTGTTGTTTGGTGTTACTCCCTCCTCTTACTCTGTCACCACCCTCCAGCACTTAGCAAAGGCTTAAACCTAGTCAGTAGGCTTTTAACCATTTTGAGGGGAACCGAAATAAACATGTACTCCATGAGATAAAATATACCACTTATCGTCCCAATTTCTCAAAGAGTAAAATTGACTTTTAAAAAAAGTTTACATACTGAAACTCTTATTCCTGGAATTATGGATGTTGTTAAGCTAACTCCTGAAACCTTAAGAATCTCAGTAGTGCTTTTTAAAACTTCTTATTCTCAGGCCCTATCCCCTGAAGATTTTGATTCAATGGGTTTGTATAGATCTGGGAATTTGTGCCTTTAACAAGCATCCAAGGGGATTGTAGTTTGTAGCTAAGTCTATGAAATACTGTACTAGGCAAGATAAGCCTACATCTAGGAAGTCCTGGGAGGGGGGAATGTATCCTTATTTAAAATTATATACATAATTCATCCCTAAGCTCAAGGAAATAGCAGACATTTCCATAACATGATTCCCTGTATGCAATTATTAAAGGAATTTAAAGATCAATTAATTTTCAGAGGGTTATAAACTTTATTTTTCTATCTATTCAACCTTCCATGCATCTCCATCCATTTATCTGTCTGCCTACTTACCCACCTCTTTATCTACCATCCAATATATCTATCATTAAGCTTTTTGCAAAAAGGATTTAAAGCATTACTGCACAAATAGTTTATGCTTTCTAAGTTAAGCATTTGCTACAACAAGAAGTCACAATTAAATTGTTTATAAAAACTAATATGACCCAGAAGGTTTAAGAATTTTCTTTCATTGAGTTTTTTCTTTAGATTGAAATACTTCTCAGGATCTGAGTTGTTTGCTTCCTTTTCTTGTGAGCAATTTAAGTAATATGCAGTTCTTGTGATAGAAAAATGTACTTGATATTGATGGTAAGGTTTCATTTTCTCATTTTCATCACTAGGCCTTCTATTTACGTGCTTTTGTTCTGTGTTAAATACCTCCTCTTTTGTTTATCTTTTGGTGTTTATCTTTTGCACATAAAACTCAACTGAAAACCTTCTTCTCAGTCATTACTCAGTCCATAGTTAAAATGTTCAGCAATTTGATTCACTAGTTCATCTCTCTATTTCCTTAACTAATTGAAGCCTATTTGCTCATTTTCTTCCTCCTTCCAATTTATTTTACTGCTCTGATCCTTTGCTACTTGAAACTGAAGAGATGTGATTTTATTAGACTTCCATACAAAAGGGATTATCAATTTCAAGATGTGAGTTATCTGTGCGAATCCAAAACAGCACTTAACCTTTTCCCATCTAAAACATGACTGGCTTTTCATTTTACAGTCATTAGACTTACCAGTTTTGCTTTCTTTAACTTTCTAGGACTATTCGATAAATGTAGCAAATTTAAATTGCTTTAAATATTCCATCAGGACACAAAACTAAGGGATTTAATGTAGATGTTAAATTTTGGAATTCCCCCACATTGACTACTTGCTGTTATAGAAAATGAGAGTGATTTCTGGGAAGAACTAGCTTGCCACTTATTTAGGGCCTCCCCAACGTGGATCTGGACAAATAGCTAATTGAGAGTCTCACTCTTAGCTTTGCAGTTTCAGAAATTTAATTTCTGCCAATGCATCTAGAATTGATCATATTGAACTCTACTGGAATAGATTTTTCAATAACAAAGTCCTTATAAACCAGGATAGAAAGTTATTGATTCATAATGAGAATTGTCTGCCAACTAAACCAATTCTTAAGTCATATGATCAGTATATCCACTCCAGTTAGGGAAATGAGAATGAAAGGGGAAAAAAAAAATAGAAGTTTGCTTAGCAGAGAGCAAGAATGGAATTATTGGGGATGTAAAGGGCTAGTGTCTTTAAACTATCAGATGGAATCAACAGTTTGGGATGGTTCTGCCTGTCAACCCAAAATCCTCAGGATAAGGGAATCAAAGAATTCTCTCCTTAAGTCAATGCTAGCCACTCACGAATAAATTGAGATTCCCTTTCCCCTTTTTTGTTAGCCTAGTCTTTCTTCATATATGTAAACACTATTGATAAGGTAATTACTTTTTTTGATATGAATCATCTTATATGCCATTTCTCTGAGCCATACCTTTTGCTGTGGACATGAAATATATTATTTCATCCCATGAAATTTTTGTAGGAAAGTAGGTTCAGAAAGAAAGAAACTCACCCAATGTCACATGGCTTGCAGCTAGGATTCAAATCCAGATCTATCAATAACAAAATCCATGACAGTTTTTTTTTCTCTGCTTGAAAATACTTTAAAAAATCATTATACACAGCTAAATTCATGTGTTGGTTTTATCACTTTCACTCTTAGAGGATGAACTTATTAGGGAATTCTGTAAACACGTTGTCATTACCCATATATGTTAATAATGTGTGGTATTTAATTTTAATTGCTACGCAAAAAGTAAACCCCATCAGTTCCAAAGGAAACAACTGACCTTTGTGAAGTATACAAGGAAAGAGAGGAAGTTGGGCAACAAATACACTATTAGTCCATGAAATTCTTCTTGGTTTCATGGCAACCTGGAAATGTGCCAAAGTAATATATTTTTTCCCCCTACATTTTTTAATAAGAGTGCCACTTGGTTAACAACTCTAGCTAAGAATTGTGCCTAACCATGAAATACCATTACATGCATATACTAATATGAAGAGATTATAATGTTTTCCATGGTGTAATCAAGCCTGTAGAGAAGTTAGTCATAAAAATCAATGCAAAATGATTCTTGGATCTCTTGAAGTATTGACTAGATGCAATGAGGTGCTATTATGGTTTTAGGTGGACACTGTTTTTATTTGGAGTTTCCCAAGCATTGCAGGACACTGAGCACCCTTAGCTCCTGCCCACAAGATGCCACTAGCATCCTCCAGTCTTGTGACAACCAGTGTCCCCACACCATGTTTGCAAATACCCGCCTGTGGATGGCAGCTTTGCCCTCAGTTCACAACCACTGAAAGGAAGCATAAGTGTAGTTGGCAAAGGGCACATTTTTAAAAATCTAAAGTGAAGGCCAGACCCATTACTTCAGAAATATCATTAAATGAAGGACTGTTCTATTCCTCAGCTCCAGCTAATAATCATGACAGAAATAAGTTGACCTTTCCCTAATCAGCTAATAAGAACTTCCTTTTCTCATCCACATTAAATAACTGAGGCAATCTTCAGTATTAGGATACTCAACCAAATGTTAATTTGAACATTGCTGGTTTGCACTCAAGATAATATTCTGTGTTTCTAATATGAACTTTAATTTTATATTGATTATATTAAGCACATATTATATATTAAGTAAAAATTATATACATTATAGAATAAAGAAATTAGCAAGGAATACTTTTCATTTATTTAAGAAAATAATCTTGTTTATTACTATGTGCCAAACCCTATAATGGGCATTAGAGATGCCTATGTGTAAGAATGACTCTGTCCTTATAATTCAGTAGGGAAGACAGAATATTAACCAAGTAATTGCTAGATGGTTTGTTAAGAGGTATAGAAAGTGCAGGTACAAAATGCTATTGGAAAATTCAGGGGGTAATGGTAACTCTGTCTATGGGTTTAAAAAGAGCTTCACAGGAGACATTTTGAGTTTGGTTATAAGGTATGAGTAGGAGTTTGCCTGATAGAAATGACCTTCAGTGAGAGAAAACTTTACGGGCAAACACATAGAGGTTTAAAATAGCAATATTTCAAGGAAGCTGGAATAGAAAGAAATGGTAGGAAATGAGACTTAAATGATGTGTGTGTACTCAAAGGAATATGTGATAAGAAGTGTGGCTTCTCTCTTCTGAGAAATAGGATGTCCTATGAGGATTTTTATTAATAGGTGATAATGACAAGTGAATTAGTTTGCAAACTTAAACACTTCTGAGTTTGTGCTGTAGATTAAACATTATACTATATTGAAATTTGGTGGGGAAAGCTGTTTCTAGTTACCATTGGCAGGTTGTCCTGGCCTCCTCAGACCTCAATATCAACAGAACATTAAAGAGCATTTTACAATAACCCAGTATTTTATTTTCTTTTGACTTGTCTGCTGGTTTTTAAGTCTAACTATTTAGGTATTTAAGATTTACATTGTCTTAGATGGGACATTAAGGTTGTGTTTAGTTTGAGGGGCCAAGATTACCTTGGAATTGTTGTATATGTCTACATGCACACCATTCTTATATAAAAATAATTTTGACTTTCAAGGCATTTCAAAAAATGTAAGCGGAATGCTTGTAAGGTGAATTGAATGGTATAGCATAAATATTTTCAATTAGTAATCACAAGACTACTAAATGTTATCCAAGAGGATTGATAAGCTAGTTCAATGGTCCTTTTGGATGGTTCAGAATGACCTTAATTTTGCCCTTTTGTTCCTCAAAACCAAAACATAGATTTCTCTATGCTTATACTTGAGTGTTCATTGTATTTTCCTTTACTATTTTTTTCATTTTGTAATACTTAACATGCATATCTCAAGGTATTTTATAAGCAATTTCTGTAAACCTTTCTGGCAGTAAAATTTCTTTATATTTTAAATTAAATCTCACAGTAGGAAGAAACAAATTCAATGAAAAGGGCCAACTGAAAAAAACCTAAGCATTTCTATTGTTAAACATGGAAAATGCTTCACTTTCTTCTCTTTAATTAAAATCTACACTTCTCTTATCAGTTTTGCTTTCTACATTTGTGCCCCAGTGAATATCCAGGAATGTAGCTGATATACCAGGCTGCTGTCATAATTGGATGAATAGAAAAGGGGAACAAATTAAAAAGAAAAGATATATTCCACCCACATAATTTGAGTTAAGGATTCTTTATTCTATAGGCATATGTGTCCACCATGTGTATATATTATATAAATAGGGTGTATGTAAACTGGGTTTTAACCAGCTCTAGAAAGCTGTTGGAAGCTAAGATTTCTTTTGCTGAGAGCAAATTGCCAACAGCCAAGGTTATGCCTCTGGTGACTTTTTTAGCCATAACTGAGATGCCAGTAGAATCATTGCTAAAGTCCAGACCCTGCATCCCCTGCATTGCTTAGATGCACAACTGTGGCTCTCACACTACAGTGGCAGATAATGATGTTCTCAGCAGGGCTGCTGTAAGTTTTTTGATACTTAACTAACCTGAAAAACTGCTTCAGGCATGCTTGACCAGACCACTCCCTCCTAGAAGCCAGGCCTTTTTGAGGATCACTGCCAGTGAAGGAACAGACTCTCAGTGAAACTGAATAAACCATGCTTTTCTTGGACAAATAACAGTCCTTACATAATGGAGGACTCACCTTCTTTCTCCCTTGATTTTTCATGGAACCCCAATCTTGTGCAGACTTGTTGACATATATCTATTGAAAATAACCATGAACCTATTAGCCTGCATAAATTCTTTAAGATTGGTTATTACAACACTTATATGCTTATTAATATTAGCATTATTAAGCTTTTATATGGTATTCTTAAAAGAGGCCCAAGGACATATTCCACTACAAAAGGAAGTAGAATAAAGTCCATGATTATTTTATTGAGTCACTGAAAAATGCCTGCTTTTCAAAGCAAGGCTATAATTCTTTAATCAAAGACTAGGGACAATGAAAGAAAATTATATTATCTCACTACATCACTAACAGTGGAGTCAAATATGAAAATGGCCTCACAGAGAAAGATACATCAATTCTGCATTTGATGATACAGGAAAAAGTAAAACTTTTAATTCCCAGATTTGTCACTGACTGGTTCTCTAGGAAAGGCAGCTTTTGTGTCTCCCCTATAGCACACATGTGGACAAAGCACATTTTATAATTTCCAGCTATGTCTCTTAATAGAGATAGGGATTTCTACATTATTGCAGATGCTATTGAAGTAAAAGCAAAAGAAAAGTATCAGTAGAGTCCAGGGAGAGATCTGAGCAGTGTTTTTGGTAAATTGAAGATTGATTTGTCTTTAATCTTTAGAGGAGTCAGATAGCGCAGACCAGAGATTTGAGTTAGAAGGGGCTAAGATCAAATCTTGGTCACTGTTACTTTTAAGTGTCCAGGTGATCTTGAGCAAATTTATCAGCATTTCTGAGAGCTGACTTTTTTTTATCTGTAAAAATCTCGATACCTACCTTCTAAAGTATTTATAAGGATGAACTTGATAATGCATGTAAAGCATTTAGCAGCAAAGAGTTTGGCACTCAGTTGCTAATAGTAGTGGATATCTTAGAGTAATTTTATTCTGTTTCCTAAAAGTACGTAACACTTTAATGTCTGTTTCATGTAACAAATAGAATAATACTCTCACTTTGAGTTTCATATGTTGACCTTGATTAATTTTCCAGGGATAAGTGATTTATTTTGCATAAATTCTCAAGAAACTCTTCCTCTTACCTCATGTAACCCAAGGTACAGAGAATATTTTTTAAAGTTATCAGAATATATTAATTGAATCATTAAATAGTTTCATTATAACTTTATTTAAATGATCCAAATCTTAAAAGGTCATATGCCTTCCATTTTAAAAAACTAATTTTTCCTTTATTATAAGAACCAATGAACAAATCAGAATTTAGAAAAATCCTCTTCTGTCAAGTATAGGTGTTTTCATGTTAAAAAAATATAGTAAAGATACCAATAAAAAACATTAAAAGGTCCATGTTCCCAGAAATTTCTATAACTATGGCTCATTCAAACTCAGTATTCTATACCTTAAATATGAGTGAAAAAGACATGAAAAACAACAATAAGCCAGTTTGCCATGTTAGTTCCAAAGGCCTGGCTTTACTTAAATTTCTATAAGAGCAGTGTTGGAGATGTGTGGGATCGACCCCACAAAAACGTTTGTCTTAAAAAAAAGTTAAACTAACATGTTTACTTAGATATTACAATTTACACTCAACTTGTATACAATTATATCAATTTGTGTTAAATGTGTGTATTAGTAAAGGTTCTCCAGAGAAACAGAAGCAACAGTGTGTGTGTGTCTGTGTATGCAGGTAGGAAAGAGAAGGATTTGCTATACACACACATGTGTGTATGTATATATATATACACACACACACACACACATATATAGGTATATATAAAGGTATTTATTATAAGTAACTGGCTCACAAGATTATGAAGGCTGAGATGTCCCAAGATCTGCAGCTGGCAAGCTAAAGACCCAGGATACCTGATGGTGTAGTTTCAGTCTAAGTCTGAAGACCGGAAAACTAGGAGAGGCGGTAGTGTAAGTTCTAGTTCAAGTCCAAGTCTGAAGGCAGGAGAAGACCAATGTCCTAGCTCAAAGACAGGCAGAGAGCAAATTCTCTCTTAGCCTTTTTGTTCCATGCAGGCCTTCAGCAGATGGAATAAAGCCCACTCACATCGAGGAGAGCAGTCTGCTTTACTCAGCCCACCAATACAAATGTTAATCTCATCCAGAAACACACCCAAAGACACACCCAGAATAATGTCTAACCAAATGTTTATCTGGGCACCCCACGGCCCAGTCAAGTTGACACATAAAATTAACCATCACAGTATGGGATAAGGTATTTTCTAATGGGATGTAGACAAGGACCTCTGAAAGTAAGAGAACCTGAAGATTACTCTAGCCAGGTCATGTTGACATTCATTGGAGTTAAAAAGTCCTGATTAGAATGGGAAAGCAGAAAGGTGACCCTGGGATCCTGAGTGTCCCTGCCAAGCAGTACTGGCAATTCTGTTACTCTTAACTGGAAGTAATAGAGAGATTCTCAGTCTAGCTTAATCAGCAGTAACAGATTTGTCTTTTACCAGATAACAAGTGAAGACCCAGTATGGGAATTCCGAGAGGGCAGTACAGATAGTACTTCTAGGCTCTGCAGCGCAAGAGTTCTCTCTTAACCTTTTCAGATTTGGATTGTTTCCTTTCTGTATAGAGCCTTCGAATGTATGTATGTAGTTAGCTTTCTTTTGTCTCTCTAAATCAAGTGCATGCCGTAGTTACTGCTGCCAAACTTGTATGCCCCATTCCCTACTTCACTGCGATTATCATGAAGAGAAACAGACCTATTGTCCAAGACAATCTTTCAAATAGACTTCTTTTTGGTGGCATTGTCATTGATCTACTATTATTAGCCCCATCACTTGCTCAACTGCTCTCCTTAAAACTTGGCCCACTTTACTATGGCTCCAGTATCAACTTTAGCTTTCACACTGCAGGGGGTTCTTCACTCTTAGGCAGTGTATCTGTGCTGTACTTTCTGGAATCTGCTACTTCTGGGTCTCCTGTGTACTTCCCACTCCGTTGCCCTTCCTTCCAGGTTGTTCTGCCCAGATCTTAATAGCATTTGGTAGCAGTAATGTTTCATTTGGTGTTACAGCTTCTTTCTGTTTACTATTGTTTCTGGAAATTGAAATTAAGCAATTGTCATTTTATGTATTTTTGCTTGTTTTTTTTCTTTATGCTTAATAGTGTCTAAGAGGAGTGGTAGGATGTTTTTAAGTAAACTGTAACCACATAAGAGAACACTAACCATGTTCATATTTCTCTATTTCTCTTTCATGATTACTGCAACTGCTAAGTGAAAATGGATTCTTGGGGATAAGAATATATATAAGGAGAAGAATGTGAGGCATCTTCAACAGTCCAGGCTACAGTGATTTTGGAAAGACTACAGTATAGCAGAAGAGATGATAAGTCAATGGATTTGAGATATATTTCAAAGGTAGAGTGTACAGGACTTGGTGAATTGAATATTATGTAAGGAAGAAAAAGCAATCCAGGCAAGGTCCTATATCTTTAGATTTGAGGACATAGGATGGACAGTGGTGTTATTTACTGCAAGTTCTTTTGGATCATGTCATATTAGATACTAGATAATATTATAAGACATGTAAGAGGAAATGTATGTAATATCTGGAATTGAAATGAGTGATGGCTCTGAGCTGGAGATATAAATTTGGGCATTAACAAATTACACATGGAATTTAAAACATGGAATTTAATGAAATCACATTTGGAGAGAGTTTAATGAAAATAAAGAACCCAAGACCAAACCCTAAAGGACACCACCGACATTTAAAATAAAGGAGTAGAGGGGCCAGAAAAGGATATTGAAGAGGGGGTGACACTGTGGTAGACAGAAAGCCTCATTTCACTTAAAAGGAATCTGAGTTCTATGACCCCTGCCTCCAAACTGCCCATCGGTGCTTTCTGAGCTTGTCTCTTCAGCTCAGTGATCTAAGATAATTCATGCTTCAAAAACTCACTCTTGATGTATAAGTGTACCTGGAAAGTAATTTTTTTACTGTTTTAGGTGTAACTTTAAATATTATATGTACATTTTTAACTGTGATTTTATATCTCTGGTCCAGACTTCTCCTTAGAGCTCATATATCATCTTTGTAATTGACAGCTCTACCTGAACATCTAATAGGGTCTCAAACATCTGTGTCTATAATTATAAATATAAAGCAGACATTTAACATGAAATTATGGTATTTTCTATTTTTTGATGACAAACTAATAATAGATCACTCCAAAAGTTTAAATATGTAAGTAATCATATTGCATAATGCATATTAATATATCTGGCACTTAAAATGTATATTCAAGAAAAGTAGCATAATTTTTAATCTTTCATATCCTTTTTTGTTCTTTAATCTCTTCAAAGGTTACTTGTGAATAGGACAATCTTAGCTTTCTTGAGCAATTTTGTTCAACTAATCCTCTTCTTAAGAAATGTCAGCTGCCTTTGTGGCTTGATATAATGAGGCAAAGGCTATTTCAACCTTCTGTATTTTCGTGACATTTAACTTGCTTATTCTTAGGGTATTTGTGTCAAAAAATGTATGGGCTGAAAGCCTTACCCACAGCTCACTGAATTTTGTTCATGAATGTGGAGATTACCTTTTGATGAACAGGGGTGTCTGCTCACATTGACATGATATCTCAGTGTAGGACACGGTGACTGCTATTGCTATTTGCATAAGTGCCACTGAAAGAAAACAGGTCAAGGTCAGCTTTGTTTTCCCTTTGAAAAGTGTAGCATCCAAAGGAAGGGTATGAAATGCTCAGGACCTTAATGACACTAAGTGTGTTCCACTTCATGGAACAACAGACTAAAAGTCTTTTCATAAAGTCAAAATATGAAAACCAGAAGCAGCTATAGTTTTGTTACATGTTAATCTAATTTATTAAAATGATGGGCTTTGAGTTAAAGGAGTGAAAATTTATAAAGCAGTTATCAGATAATTTTTCTTTCAAATTCTACCTAAAAAATTTTTACCTATTAATATCAAATCATATAACCTCAAGAAATCTAAAGAACTGACCATAGAGATAAAAATTGTCTAGCTGAAGTACCTGCAATGGTTATAACTTTGACATAACCCTTGGCATCTGCCTTCTTGCCTTGGAAAGTCTTTGAGTCATGCTTTTGGTGGGCAGATACAATAGAATTGGAAGAAACCACATTAAGCTTTATAAAAGTGTTTTTTAGACATTCCATTTTATTCTCCAATAGCTGTACAAATGCGTATAACTCTATATATTTATAGCCCATCTATTTACACATAAATTTAGTAGAGGTAACTTTTAACAATTCAATCAGTATAATAAACTAGAAAAAGCCAAAGGCAGTGGAAACGTAGATGGCATAGAGTATAATATGAGTAAAGATTGTATGTGCATTATGAAACTTTACATGTCAATGAATTTACTAAAATTAGGCTGCATATTTAGCTTTGAACTGTCTGGCGCTAGGTATAATTCTTTTACAAAAGAAGAAATTGAAGTTCAGAGAAGTTACTTAATCTGTCCAAGGACACAGTGGTAGAGTGGTAGAGCAGAGATCTACCTTTAATGTCAAACCTTGATCCCCCAAATCTAAGTTATTTCTACCACAATGTGTTGAGCAGTTTTCATCCATTTCTAAACTCATGTTTCACCCTAGGTACATCTTTCCTTCTTTGTTCAACCCCTTTCTTCTCCCAAAATGTAAATTTCCCTGAAAGACCCATAGAGATGTGATACATTGACAAATTTTGTTATTACCTTTGATTCTTTCTAGCTGAAGGACTCAACCCCGAGGTGGTGGGTCAGCAACCTACTATTATTAGAATATGCGAGTGAGAATGTATTAAGGTCCTTTGCCCTGAAACATCTGATTATTATGGGGATAAAACCAATATACATGGATGAAATCATTGTAGAACGATTACTAGCTGAACTCTGTTATTTATGTTTCTATAATCTATCTGCAATTTACTTTTTCAGCCATAGATCCTTCTTCTTCCTTGCGTTATATTCAGTTCATGAAATATTTATTAAGCATATACTTATTATGCTAGGCATTTTGGGGAGATAGAAAAGATGAGTGAGATACATGTTTTACTGTTAAGGAGATTAAGTTTATTGCCAGTGATAAGCCAAGTGCAAGCATAAAGTGGAATAAGTTAAGTGACATAAAAGAAATGGAAAATGCAGTGAAGTTTTAAGGAAGAAGTGCAATCTGATTAAGAGGAACCTAAAGATGTTTATGACTCAGGTGGATACTTTTTCTAAGCCTTGAATGATGTTGGCAAAATACATGGCATTTGTGCTACCCCTCCCAAACTCACAAATTGTTTGTCATTTATCACCCATAGAATTTTAAGCTGAAAGTGACTTTAGAATCTTTCCCCACACATTACTCCCAAGAAACCTTGCCGGTTTATCACAGCTGGCAACAGAGATAAAGCTTATTTTTTAAAAAATCTTTATTATAAGGAAGATATGGGAAGGGAGGATAGGGGCATAGAAGTTAAGGAAGAAATATCAGCAAAGGCAGAGATGGGAAAGCATAGACATGTTGGGGAAATTCCAAGTATTCCAGGTTGGCTGTATGCAGGCTATATACGGGGAGAGAGAACTAAAGCAAATATAGACGTGGTGCCCTAGTTCAGAAAGCCCCAAATGCCTGCATAGGAATGTATATTCATAAACTTCCTTCTATAGCCAAACTAGACAACTTCTCAGAATCCAAACTTTTTCCATCTCTGCACATTTGTCCCAGAATATCTGTCCATAGGAATAATGTCCTGCTCTGCTCTATTACCTCAACTTCTGGCCATCCTAGGCTTCAGATAACTCTCCCACCCTCTAACTTCCATACCATGGTATTGATTATTATATTTATTAATGGCTTTTATGCTGCACTTAGATACCGCTGGTTATATCTGTACATGTATGTGGGCTGTTTCTCCAGCCAGATTGTAAACTCCCTGGGGGTAGGAATAATGTCCTATTTTTATAGCTATTTCTAACAGATTAAATGATCCTCAGTGATTACATGGTGAGAGGTTCGTAAAAACTTTAAATTCTTTTTCTTCCTGATTTAAATTTGAGTAAAGTTTAGCTAGCCTGGCACTGCCTCCCAACATATTCTTCTCCATGTGAAAGTTTAAACACCTTCTACAGTCTGGTAGCTAGAAGGGAGAGTTGAATATCAGACTTATTGCTATTGCTGGATGACCTTCTTAAATCCAAAAGTAATACAGTCATAGCAGAACAAATACACTTGATTCAGAAAATAAGCAGCAAGTTTCAAAAATCTGATGAGGAGTCTTAAGGTCTATTTTAGAGGGTCTAGAGTTCAAACAAGTGGTTAAAATTGAGGCACAACTCTAAATCTAGAAAAGTCCTCTATTGCACATGGGAATCAATGTCAGAACTGACAAAATCCCCAAGAATTTATCTAAAGATCAATAAATATATTCATGAGACCCTGAAACATGTGAAGTAGTCTGAAGAGGTTACTGTGTAGATTCTTGCATTTTAGGGGGGAAAAAATCAACTAAAATAGAAGTCTACTGGAACATAAGTTATTATACCACAAAGATTCACACATTCTGGGTCAAATCACAGATCTGTTTAAGTTTTTTCTCGTTCTATAAAAAGAAAAGCATTTTTCTCCTATGTGCTTTTTTTATTTTCTAAATGTTCTATTATGGTTGTTTTTAATTTTATAAACCAAAAAAACCTTAATATAAAAAATAAAAGCTTATGACTAGATTATTTTTTTTCAATCACCAGGAATATCTATATACCAAATACCTGTACATTTGGTCAATGAAATTTCCAGATTTATAATTGAACCATTAATCAGCATTTTTCAAGGTTTTTTTTCCCCCCTTATTGCCTTAGTTTAGGCAATTGATGAGTCATGGCTATTTACAGGAAGACAGCTCAAGTGAGTTGGGAATAGTGAGGGAGGTGATCCTAGATCCATTCATCTATGTAGGATCTGGCCTATTCTGAGGACTGATTGCGGAGGTCTGATGGGATAAGCTATTCCTGTGGTGGGACCTTTGGGCCAACCAAGAGCCTACATGTGGGAGTCACTCTTTGGGTGATGAGTGCCCAGATGCCATGCTAGAAAAGTGAGGCAGGGCTTCAGCTTCTCAGGAGCTGGGAGTACTCAGTTATATAACGAACAAGAACCAAACATGGGGAACAAAGGGAGCTCTGTCATTGGTTTGTCAGGGCTGTACCTCATCAGGGCACATTGTCAGCACCAGTTCAGCCCCAGGTCAGAATGATACAGAGAATGAGTTCAAAAGTCTAACAGTCAGCTTTGGAGCACCACATTTAGGGAGAATTAATTGCTACTAAAAAGCCCTCATTCAACTTTGGATGAGACTTTATAAATATTTTCTCCTTAATATTTTCTCATGTCTGGTCTTAGAACTATACGCTAGAAGGTGAGAAAATAAGAGAAACAGAGGCAGGAGAAATTAGATGGGTCTGATATGTATTTCTTATACACATAAGAGAAATGCTAAGAAGTTTGATTTATTTGTATAATATTGATGGGGTATTTTTATGATAATTTTAATTTGGGCATGAGAGCTATTATCAGTACCAACTAGGCCCATTTCTATTATATAATATTTATATTTTCCTCACCCAGGGGAAGCTTCCATTTTTGATGGAAAGAGCCCTGACAGAGAAGTCAGGAAACCATAGTTCTAGTGCTCTCTTTGTTCCTCACAAGCTAGGTCTCTTTGTACAAGTCACTTTCCCTCTCTCTGGATCTTTCTTCACCTATAAAATAGAAGGGTTGAGCTAAATTATCTGTATGGATATTTCTTTTCATTTATCATTCTGTGACTTTATTAAGCAACCCTGACATCTAATCAGAGCTTTCCAGAGCTTGTACTTATGCACTACATAATGGATTCCACTTGTGGAGATTTGGACAGTAGAAATCTGATTCTAAATAGAGATGCTTAAAAAGGTTATGTGAATGAATTTCTCTTAGATTTTGAAGAATCCTATTTTCCTCATCTCTTTTTTTTTCCAAAAATTTTATTGGAAAACTACAAAACATTTACAGTACAATGTTTATAGTCACAATTTGTAGTGAGCTGATTTCCCAAAATATATTACCACTCAAGTTGACTTATCTTGTTACATTCAAAAACCTACTCTAAGTAGTCCAGAGAGTACATACATAGTGCTCCAACTCATTTCTTTACACTGTATTGTCTTCTCCAGGTTTCTTCACTCTCTTCTGGCATAGAATTCTTTCTTTTAGCCTCTTTCTAATTCATCACCTCTAATTTTGGCTCATCGCAACAAGACATGAACAATATATAACAATAACAACTGCCTTTTATAGGGAGCTTACCTTGTTCTATGTATTGTGATATGTGTACAGACACACAAATGCACATGTATCAACACTCATATGTGATCTCATTTAATCCTCTTGGGAACTCCATGGGTTAAACATTATTTTCCTCTTGTTTTGTTGATATGAGTCAGAGACAAGAGATAAAGGAACTAAGTTCATAAAGTTTGAATAGTGGCTTGCCACAATAAACTCAGGCCTTTCTGACATCAAACTATGCATTGAATCAGAAAAATCATAATCAAAGAGGTATCAAGAGTGAAGATGCCAGTTTTGTTCTCATGCCAGGGAATTGCTCTTGATGTGGTGAAAATCATGGGAAGAGCCACCATAGAGGACAATTAACCACATGCCAGGCTTTGTATTCCCTATTCATAGGAGTCTGGTCTGATCCCATATAAAGCATCCTTTATACCCCAATTCTGTATTTGTGGCATTCCAAGAAAGATGTGCTTGTTTGTATACTGTCTGTGTCTACTCTCCAAGGAAAGTTCTTTAGGGCAGTATATGGTCCAGTTTTTGCAAATTAAACATTAGTTTTCCATTATAAAACTGGAATTCCTGTCACAGCTACTTGTGTCACTTGACCAGATTCAAATGTCAGTGACAAGAAAATCCAGACATTATGGCTCAGGGATTTAGCCATGTGGTTTTTATCCTAGATCCACAACTTTCTAGCTGCCAATTACTTATCATCTCTGGACCTCACTCTCTGTAAAGAGTGTGAAGAGGTCCACTCTCTGGACCTCTCTGTGAAACAGAGATAAAAATTGTACCTAACATACAGGGTTAAAGTACTCAGTGTCCTTTGGCTTACATATTAATAACAAGAACCCTTAGAATTATTCTTTTCCATTGACACTTGATAAGCATCTCTTTGACTCAGCCAAACATCTCCTTACCAGGTTAATAGTTAAGGAAGTATGGATAACCAGAAAAGGCAGCACCATGCAATAAAAACAGCCTGCACCTGGAAATCATTTGCAGTTATCTGTTGCTATATAACAAACCTCTCCAAAATTCAGTGGCTTAGAAAAATGTCAATCAGTTGCCTATAATTTGGCAATTTGGGCAGTACTTAATGGAAATAGCTCCTCTCTGCTCCATGAGTGATGGAAGGGCATCTGGACTGAGGCTGGTACAGTCTCTTATCCCCTAGGATCTCTCTTTCCTCAACAGTGTAGTTGTACTTTACCCAGTGGCTGTCTTCCAGGAGTGAAAGCCAACAGTGTGAGACCTCAAAGATCAGGGCTTCAAAGTTCCAGTTCATCTCTTATAATACTATACTCTATTGGCCAAACCAGTCAAAAAATCATCCCAGGTTCAAGGGAAGGGACATTAGTCTTCATTTCCAGATGAAAGGAGTGGCATATATGTACAGAAAAGGAAGGAATTGCTAATGGCCATCTTTGTAGATAGAATCAGACAAAGCTGAGCTCCAATTTAATTTCTTCTACCTGAAACCTAAGGGTCTTTTGTGAATCTCAATTTCCTCATCTTTAAAATAGCTCATTTTAAGACTGTGAGAACTAATATAAATAATGCACATAAAGTGTCTAATAAAAAGCTTCCTTCATAGAAAATTCTAAGTATGTATTTTTCCTTTTCTTTTCCCTAATGCCCTCATGCAGAACAAATCAAAGTACAGATAGAGAGTATTTTTTTCTATGAAGAAGAGTAGTATCTTATTGTTCACTATTGAGCATCCCCAGTGGAAGAGCTATTAACCATACATAAAAATTAATACCTGCAAAAAGGAGTGCCTGCTGTAACTTTTGTTCTGTCACACATTTAAAATTGATGATCGTTTGCTCTGTGGCTTGCTAATACATCAAGTCTCCACCAGCTGAGAGTCACAGCCTCTAATTGTGTCATCACCTGTTTCTTTGAGGCACCCTCAGGGTACCCCAAACTGAACTTCATCTTTGCCCAATTGCCTGTGATCAAGCCATCTCAAACATGTCATTCATACTTGGGAATATCTTGCAGGAGTTTTCACATGGATGTCATAATAAAGAGACAGAAACCTCACTTCATTTAGGGAGATTCACTATAAGATGATAGAGCCCCAACAACAGCTGTCTGTTATTCAATGCATTATTTCAGTCTGGTTAGTCAAGATGGTTTTTTCCCTTCCACTTAAATCCATCGTTTCTGACTATTCTTCTGAATGAACCTCCTCCAAATACCTCTGCAGATAGGATTATTCAGTAGTTATTCTAGGTTTCATATTTTTGTAGTGACCAAAACCCATAAAATGTAGTTATCTGGGGTTTTGACTTGTCAGAAATGAAATTTTATTGTAAGTCACATCACCAAACTACAGTACAGAATATGATATCACATACTTCAGCTATAGTAATGACATAGAAGAATCAATATCACAGACTGTTTTAGTGGAGGGAAATTCTCTTGCCTTTCATCAAAATTTTTCTTTTTAACATGACAGAGCTACTTACTATTTAAGGCTCTTTATTTAAATCAGCCATGTTAAGATTAATTCGAATGATTTGAATTTGAGATCCTATTGGTATGGCGTATACAGGTGCAGTTTGGTTGGTACTCAATTTTCACTAGAGAGTGTTTGTCACAAATGATGGGCTAAATATGCTGGCAATTAGAGACATTTGGGAAATGTAAAAACTGAACTTCTGGAATTAGACTTTGAAAGTAACTGCTCTGTTCTTAGTGATTGATCAGCCTTACGCTGTATTATAGTCTTCCATTAATGTCACCAGTTAATTTCCTGTGTTCTGCTCACACTTTCTGTTTCCACAAAAAAGAAGGTCACTCAGTTTCTTTTCCTATACTTTATTTCCCTTGAGTTCTGCTCTTGGAAATCTTAAGTGTACCTTAATGATCTGGAACTGAAACCTCTTCTGTCCCAGGGATGAGAATTTAAGAAGGCCCTGCAGTCAACAGCATATTTTCATAAGGTTGGATCTAATTTGGCTCCAAAAAAAATACTAGGGAAACCATAACAATCCAGCTTGAGCATTTCGGCAGACATTTCTACCATACTCTATTTCCAGAGTGCTACTAAAATATTCTACAAATTCATGTGCTAAAAGATTTTATATGTTACATATGAGCAGTTCTGATTTTAGTGCCCTTTGAAACAAATACATTTATAAATATAGATTGCTGAGATAAATAAAAGATGTCATAGATCAATAGCGATCTTTAATTATGGAAGAAACAACATGTCCTTATGTCTCTTTAAACCAGTGGATTATCATGCTTCTTGGGCTTTGGAAAGGTCTTAAGAAATTTATTGCCACAGTTTCCCTCTGGTACTGAGAAGCTTAAATAGCCAAACGCACATGCACACACATTTTTCTTCCTCCTCCTACTCTCTCCAGCATTTTTGCTGAAGAATATATATGTTATTGACTTTGTATTCTCTGGCTTCAAAGTTCTGGATGTCCTACTAGAAGCACAATTCCCTCTGAGACTAAGATTTGAAATGTCATTTAGGATATTGCTGGATGTCAACTTTGTTTTTATGTGAGTCTCTATTGCATGCTATACATCTAGTGTGAATAATATACAGCCCCCTGTTTTGTAACACATGTATCTCTTAAGCAGTCTTCCCTTATAGTGTTGCTTTTAATGTTTACATTTATTCACTGCAGATTGCATGAGTTTTCCTTTTGTTCCTGTTTTTCATTTCCTATGTTTGTTTTCTCTCCAACAGCTGGTCTATGTCCCATAACATTGCTAATGAATGCAAGCAGCTGCCTCGGTAGTGATCCCATTTCTCAGATAGTATTCTCAATGAGGGCAGTATTTTAATTCACTAAGGGAAATAAGTTTGATCTCTGTTTACTCAGAGGTAAATAAAAAATCATATCTGGACTCTATGTGTGAAACTATTCAAAAAAGGAAAGAACAAGATAAATATAGTTTGTCCCTGAGGTCCTTTCTTGTCTTTTAATAGGAGTGTACATATGGTATAATATGCATCATTATAAATGTAACATGTCTGTGATGAAGAAAAACTAATTACACCTGTTTGATTTTGAAATTGCCAATTATGGAAAACAATTGAAGTGCACTCTTCTATTCCTATAAAGAGAAGTAGATTAGTTCTCCCAAAGTCTTATCTTAGATTTTGTGCCTAAATTTAAGTGTATAACTTTAACAGATTAACTTTAAACATACTTCTCAAAGTAATATGGTAGAATCAGATTTCTGGAATCCAGATGGGATTTGAACTCTAAATTGTGACTATGGTTTATAGCTGGTAAGCCATATGGAATCTTTAAAACTACTATCAAGCAAACACTTCTACAAATAGATCACTTGTTCTTAAAGCCATGTCTTGAGAGAATTCATAGTCATATGGCAGCTCCCAATGACATCTCCACTATTGTGGTAATTGTGTTTCTGTTTCCAAAATTAGGCTAAAATGCAAGGCCTGGTATATCTCATAAAGTTACTGGGCTTTTTCCATACCAATGATTGAAATTTTTTTTAATATCAATGTTGAAGAATCAAAGGTAACCTGATACTTTTATAGAAGGGCTCACCTTTTGTTTAATTTTAGTCAGAAAGTCAATTCCAAATGCATATTTGAAGGCCAACTCTGTGCCAGACGCTATCTTCTGTGCCATGAGGACTAGATTGAACTGTCTACTCTTCACTAAAGGCAGGACCTCTCTGTCGGGAAAAGCCATCCTTCATTCCTGAGAGTGCAGCTTTGGGAAGGACACACCTGCAGCTGAGGGAAAGGGAGAGAGAAAAGAAGACATTGCTGGCCCAGCAGATTAATGGAATCGATGCTGGAATGAAATCCAGATTGCCCTTACATTTTACATAGCCAAGTAAATCTACATATATCATCTGGTTTTTAGGCTTTTCCTCCTCCATGTTTTGTTAATTAAATTGATTTCCTTTTTGAAAACTGAATATGATTCTAGGAGAGCACCTCCTTGAAACTATGAGAAATATTACTATTCTTAGTTTCATTTTTTAAAAGCGCAGGCCCTCTTTCTCTATTCAGCATTATTCAAGCCTTTCAAATATTTGGTTTGCCTTTGGTCCCAATAAGAAATAAGTGAGTACCAGAATGAGAAGAAAATGCTGACAAGTAGCTCATTTTTAAAATGTTGAAAATTTGGTCCAAAGATAAAAAACAAAAAAAATAGAAAAGAGATTCTTTGCCTGTCATACGTATGTTCTGACAGATTGGATATTTCTAACCCTAGTGTCAGAAAACAGGCAAAAAGAAAACAGGCAATAGTAGACATGTTGCCTACAGTAGGCTTCACCTACACCCTTCCTCCAACAAATATCACAGGAGTAAAGAATTATAATAGTTAGGCATGGAATAGAACTCTCAAAATATCTCAGTGTAATAGAACTCTTACATGAAATAAGGTACATAAATTACAAAACACAACTTGTGGTTCTGTTGATGCTATGATGGTGGTTCGGAATTGTAAAAGTCATGGAAAAGACTAAGTCAGCATCATTCTGGGATAGCTTGCTTTTTATTCCCAGGAAGAAGTACAGGAGGAAGAATGATTATACAACATTCATATTGAAACCCGCAGAGCTACTTACTGTCTTTTGCAACATGGGGGAAAAATAAGGGTTCAGGAATGAAATATCTCTGGTTCTAATTCCATCTGGGCCTGTGTGACTTTGGACAGATTAGCAAAACTGTCTGATTCTCTGCTTTCTTATATATAAAATAGTAACACCGATAGCTATTCTACAAGATGTGAGTCTCGGTGAGATTCTGTATTTATCTGGCACATTGAGGAACTAAACACTTATTATTTTTCCTCTTCTAATCCCTGTGTCTGTGTATATAGCCCTGTATCACTATGAATTCTTAACCACATTTTAATATTTTTAAAAGTGTACTATTGGTAATATTATCACATAGGTTGGATCTATCTTCCTTGAAAATTATTTTTAATGGCTTTTCAAACTAGTTATCTATCCCTAAACTAGAAACTAAGAAAGCATATAGTATTGGGTGTTTTGTTTGAAGCTTCCTTAGACACTGTCTTAAGATAGTTGGGGACATTAAAGTTAGGATATTAAGTAAGGAGAAGTATCATTTGCTAGTTTTGTGAAGGCCAGAAATTAAGGCTTCTCCCAGCTCTGATTGTTTCCAGATAAGTCAATTCATCTTTTATCTTATTTTCTCCCATATAGAAAAGGAAGATGATGTCGTGTATTTTTGACAATGTTGTGAAATTTCCAATTCTTAAGAATTTAAAAGAGCATTAGATATTACATTTTTGAAAGATATTTATTTTTAATAGTACAAAGCTTGAATATGTAATTCATCAGTTCTGAAGCCTTCATGGTTATTTTTACTTATTCATATTCCAGTGGAGTAATGACAAGAAATTAGATTTTTTAAGTGCCCAGTTTTTCTTTACTCACTAGTCTTTAGAAGAGTTTTTTTTTTTTTCCCCTTAAACAATTTTCTCAAAGATATATTTCATAAATGTTTGAGTATTTCTCTGAGGAACATTCTTATAAGGGACACATTTTAGACTCTATTGTCCTATTGTCTTTTGTGGCTCTTTGCCAAAAGACCCAGTTGAGTTCATTTAGATTACCTATCTCCTGGCTGCAGAAGCTCTAAGCACAAAAAGAGCTAGGTCCCTTTGTTTTCCTGAATGTTCTATGGGAGTGCTACCAAGGCCAACAACAAGAAAAGAAGAAAAAAAGAAGTAAAGACAATAAAAAGTAAAGGACTTAAATTTTAAGGAGGTAAAATTCCTTTTATTTTATGTTTTTATTTTAACAGCAGAGAAAGAACAAAAAGCCTAAAAGAACATGATTAGGGTATGTCTCCATCATGTGGGTAAAGTAAAACCACCAAAGGCATTTTCCAATATTTTAAAAATTACTTTCAGTTTAGTTACAGATAAGTAAATTTGTCAAGGAATCTATACGCTCCTAGAAAAAAACCTGTGTACTGAGAGGCAGCATGTACACACTCTCTCCCTAGCATTTTTCACCATTTTTCTTTCCTCTTTCTTCTTTCTTTCTAGTTTCACAGGATTTTTTTTTCTTTTGGCCACAAATTTACAGTCTAGAATTTATTTTGGCCTAGAGGCACAAAAATCCTCTATCACTGTGTATTTAAGATATAATTTTGCAGGAAATAAAACCCCCCAAATTCCCAAGTTGAAGCAGATTCTAAACAAATCAATATATAACAGATATTTTTGAGTATGATGAGGTGAGATTTGTTTTATGTTTTATTTTTAAATCCAAGCAGTTTTGGTTTTTACTTTTTCTTCTGTTACACTTAAAGCGTCACTGTTGTGAGCCATTACTCAATACCACACGAAGCACATACAGCTCCCTGGTCTGAGCAAGAAGAACCTTGTAAATTGAAAGCAGTAGGCTTTTCCTCATAAGCTGGTTTGAGCTGTCAGAAGGATAATTATATGTTGCTTCTATTGGAATTTAACAAGGAACTATACTAATTATTAATTTTTTCCACTTTACATCTAAAAATTCTGTGCATAATAATTAGCACATTGCTGTATCAACTAAAAATTAAACAGCTCTTTGGTAGTGTATTTAAATCCAGTGGGGTGAAGAAAGGAAGGGGAGGTACTTATGGTTCTGCTTTAAATTGTAGGCCCCTCAAATTGACCCTTAACACTAAATATTTCTGACAAATCCAGCGTTACCAAGTTTCTTCCCTCTCTGTGTAGCCTGTTTTCTTTGGCATTCAGCCACTAGAAATTAAGACCCGGTTTCCCTGGCAACAATAATGGTGCACAAGTCCTCACAAGAGCTCCCTCATTCAGGTTGTTAGCTATACAAATAAAGTTCCACAAAGAGATTGCCTCAGAATAAAAGAATAAAAGAAAGACTGTCCCCATCTATTGTGACAGGCGTTAAGGTATTATTCACAGTACCTCCAATTGGACAATGTGTTTTTGTGATGAACTGAATTACCTTAGATTGGTTTTCCACATCTTTTTGTGCCTGGGACAGCAGCCTAGGCTTTTATAGTCTATTTAGTTTCCTCCTCAGTTCCATTAGCATCAATCCAATTTCTTTCCAGTTTGTTTTAGAGGAAATTTACTTGTTAAGTTGCTGTATTATCTTTTAAGGAGTCATTCCCAACTGAAATTTAAGTATAGCTCAGAGCTTTCAAAATTAAGCTGCCTTTTTTATTTTTCTGCCTTTTCTCTATCTTCTCCACAATGTTATATGGGAATAAAGGAAATACAGTGTTGTATCCTGTGATCTGACCTGTAAAATAAATTGAAGTTGGATTGTTTTAAATTTAACTAGAAATCTTGAGAGGTGTTCGTGTGCTCATTCGTTTGTTTGTTTTCCATAGTGCCTTTTCCCCATACTTCTAGGGTGGAGGTTGTAGAGCTAATTGCTTTTAAATTTTACTAGACCGATTGATAAATTTATTTTAGGCTTTTAATTAATCAAGTCCTCTGTAATTTTTGCTAAAAGAGGGCCAGACAACACATGAATAATCCTCTAAAATTAATAAATCTGAAGGAAGAAGTAACTTACATTTTCTTAAATGGAAGAATTAGATACCAGGCAAAAGGTATAAAATTAATAAAAGCTGTCATTTGTTGCATGTTTACTCTGTGCCAGTCATAGTGGTAAATGCTTTACTTAGATACCTTATTTAATTAGCATATCCCTACGAATTATATATTATTGTACCCATTCTAAAGATAAAGAAATCAAGACTAAGATTATATGAACCTGACCAAGGTTCGTACATACTGAGTAGTAAAACTATGATTCAATTCCAGGCAGTCTGGTTCCAAAGCTTATGCTTTTAACTGCTTCATGATAGCTTAAAATTATATTTTCAAGTGATCTTACCAATCAAGAGACGAAATATTTTTTTACTGAACCCATTCAAATTCCTTCCAGTTTCCCTGTGATAACGAGACCAGCTAGTGGTCTTAGCTTATGAATGCAGAGAATCTAAAATGAAACAACCAGCATGGAGTTTCAATCTCTAACCTCAGACTTTTCAACATGAGTCTCTAATTTCCTGAGCCAACAGCACAGTGTTGCATTTTATCCAGACAACTGCTATTGCATGCACATAGGAATTCCATTACTAATCTGGATGGAACAACTCAGTGAATTAGGAACTATGACTTTATCCTGTGGGATTTTTTTCAATTAATCCTTTGCATTCATTCCATAGGAATTCATTTTATTAAGTCCTAGGAATTCAACTTGTTTAGTCAATAAATTATTGCTAAGTTCATAGTATATACAAAACCTTGGACTTATGGGCATACCAAGGTAGCCTAGATATTTTCCTGGCCCTCAAAGAGTGGACTTAAAGCTTCTGAATTGCATAGAATATGATGGGAATAGAAATGGAGTGAGAATAAGAACATCTGTATACAAAATCTATGCTACTGACCACCTGAGTGAGCTTATATTATAGGTCTTGGATCTCAATTTTCTCATCTATACACCTTTGTATCTCTAGAAGCTTCTGATTCTAGTTTTCAAAGATTCAGAGCCTTCAGGTTGGAATCCCTCATGAGGTTATTGGAGTTTGGTGGTTGCTGTCCTACATAATAAAATTCTTTGACCCACCTGTGATTCCTTTTCAAGACCCAGATTTTGCCAGAATTTATTCACACTGTGCACTTCCATTATTATGGACTCAAAGAAGTAGTGAGCATTAAGAAACAAAAACAAACAAAAAACACACTATTTTTTACTTGATTGCCAACGCCAAAATATTTTAACCAAGATTTTTTTTTAACCCAGCCTGGTAATGATTCAAGGACAAAGGGAAAATTATACAAGTAATTTCAAAGCCCTCACTATAAACATGTAACATCAACTTCTATATAAGATGTCACATCCTTCAGGATTTTGCCTGAGGCCACATAACAGAAGAGGAGGGCACTTTTGCCATTAAGGTCCCAGACTACTTTGTGGTATTATTCATGGCAAGGATCATTTTCTATCTTGCAATGTATTTACTGTGTATTTATATTACATCCTTTCTTTACTAGATGTATACTCCATCTGTTAATAATGAATCTTGCATGATACATATTAGTAAATCTCAATTAGCACAAATCATACTTATTAAGCAGAGTTAATTTTTATATTAATAGTAATATTGAATGTATACATACCTGTGTATGTATACTACAGTTAGAACTTATCTCTATTTTGTTCTTTTGTGAAGATCACGTTAATGTGTTACTAAGCCTTCCAAAGATCATCCTGATGTGTATGACAACCATGTTGTCATAATGCACATTCTCAAGCTTTCTCATTCCTTATATCCACCTTTCTTCTACTTGCCGCCCCAAAACTGGATAGCTTATTGAATATGTTATTGCACCGCTAGAAACACTGCCTTGTTCTTATTAAACTAATATGCTTTATGTATCAGCTAATGTTGGTTAAAAAAAAGTCACTAAGGTCTTTGAATGTCTAGAGACAACTTGATATTTTCTATTATATGGTGTATTAGAAATAATTCAGACCAATCTATTAATAATGCTTGCTATTCCTTTAGAGAAATAAGACATGCAGTCTTTTCTTATCAATTTTCCACACTTAATCCACCCTCCTGCACTCTCTGGACTCTCACACTGCATGCCTTTATTCTTACTACTCCCATTTCTTATTATACTCTTCATTGTGGTCTTATTATTAAACACTTATTCTATCCTCTGAGATGTGGTTTAAATATCACCTTCATATATTGTGACTTCTCCAGAAATAACGTACCACTTTCCGCCCTGTGACCCTAAAAGCCCTTGTATGTCTCCAGTGCAGCTATAGCAGCATTCTTTCCTATTTTTAATACATGAAGATAACTGTACTTCATTGAGCAATTAATATGGGTGAAATCCTTTACATTATGTTTGTTGCACTAAGATTACCTTTTTCCAATTTTGCATTTTCTGATTTTCAGCTCCTTGAGGAAAGAGGAACAAACGAATATTTGTTGAATGAATGGATAATTAGAAGAACAATTACTCTGAACCAGTCGCATTCATTCTGATTCTTTCCTTCCTAAAATATGATTATTAGTTAATGAAACAGCTGGCCAGAGTTAAAAGTCCCCTCAAGCCATCTTTTTTTTCTGTGCAATTCCAGTAAGCTCACATAAAGAGAAATTCATGATGTCAACCTTTTCTTTTTTCTTCCCCATTTTTTATAGCATAGAGTGAAAGACAAAGCATAAGCTGAAGTCTCTGATAGTCTTGGGATGGCTTTGAGGCTGATCCCCACGTGTGAACTTCAGCACATCATTCTACATTTCTGAAACAAGTTTCCTCATTTACAAAAGATTGGGTAAAATATTTATCTGACAGGGTAGACATGTTAAAAAGGAAATACAACTGTGTGTTCAGAACAGTGCTTGACACTTAAGAAGTATTGAAGGACTACTAGTTTTCATCCTTTGGGACCCTTATTGCCAGGAATATATAGGCTCAGGTTGCATCTTGTACTATTGCCTTTTTCACTCCAAACAAACCAACAGGGAAAGTAAAGTGGGCAACACTGAGAGACCTCCAGCTCAGAAAGTTACACTCCTGAGTGAGAGTCTAATTCTTCTTTCCTTTCCCTATCTCCTTGCTGGATTTGATGTTACTCTCAGATCTTTCCAAGTGAGATAAAGGTGCCATGGAGTAAGTATAAAAGATCAATGGCCAGTGTAAGGAGAAAGGAATTTTGCACTGTACTCTTCCTTCCACGAAACTGTACCAGACCATCAAATCATTGCATCAGGTGTGACATGCTGCTTCATAGTTGTAGCACACTTGGCTGCCTGAAGACTCTTCAAAGGTAATTTTATCTGAGAAGAGAGAGTCAGCTCACACCCCTCTCCCTCCAGTCTTTTCATGAGGGAAACAACCTAATTACAACTTTAAAGGGGCCTCAGAGTCTGTGTTCCCTTTCAAAGACAGCATTTGGTATTGAGTCATTGGACATCATAGCTATGAAAAAGCTTTCAGAATCAAGTACAAAGGGAAGACTCGTTCAGGGAAAGCTCCAAGGCCTATATCTACAGCCATTTCAACAAGGTTCTGGCAGTGCCACTGGCTTTTTGCTCTTATTTGTGTCTGAACATCAATGAACTTCACTGCGGTTATTCTCATATCTGTGTTCCTTTTGCAACAATACTTTACTTTAGACCCTACAATTCTGTCCTGAAACATGAAGTGGGTCTCTAAAATAACTAGCTTTTTCTTAGAAGGGATAAATGTAGGGGAGGTTGCAGTAGCTCTGAATTTTAGACTTTGATGACTCACATATTTTCAAAAGTGGCAAGCATATGGGGTGTTTTATATCTTAAAAAAAAAAAAGGGTACACACTACCCTTAGAAATGAAGCACAAATGAGGTCAAGCAAACCAACTGACTGAGGTTTCCATCTGAAATTGTACTGGTGAATGAGTACTGACACTCTTTGCTTTGTCCTCTGTTGCTTGGGAAAGGTTTAGCTTTTCTAATTACCCTTAAGAAATACTCTGTCCTATAACTATTGGAAGTTAATGGACAACTATTGGAAGTAAATCAGCATGAATTGCTGAAACCAATGGATGAAAGAGTGGCTTAGAAACATGCAAAGGTGAGAGAGTCATAGATTTTTAGATGTAGAAGCAGCCCTGGAGAGTTACTAACCCAACCCCATGAAGTACATATTAAAAAACAAACTGAGGTACAAACTAACTTTCCCAAAATAAGAATATATCCCAAAATACGAAATTTCAAATGGTAATACTGAAGAAAATGATCAAAATGAAGGCTTAAACATTTTTCAAAAATATTTTTGTACCTTTTATACACTAAGCACTGTGACAGGAGCTAGGAATATACTATCGAACAAACAAATATGATTTCTTCCCCCATAGAAGTCTGGCTATGGGGGGAAAGACCTCAAATGATCATACAAATAAATATAAAGATGCAATTGAGTTAAACACTCTACGTGTGAGGTGTGTCGTGCTATGAGAACGTCTTATAGAAAACAGTGTCAGGAAAACAAGGAAATCATCTGGAGGAGGGAAATAAGATCTGAAAAACAGCAAAAAAGCCAAAGAATGAAGCAGGAAAAGGAATTAGGGAATGGAGGAGAGGTGCACAGAGCATTCTAGATAAAGAAACACCGTGGAAACTTCATGGGAAAGCTCACAATCTTTCGCTTGGGTATTGAGTGGTTTCATGAGCATGAGAGGCAGGACTAAGAAGGGGAAGGAAAAATGTAAGTAAATAGAGCAGCACTCATCTTGCCATAAACAAGGCACTTTTATTTGTGTTGTTTTATTTAATCTTCTCAATAGCCCTGTGATATAGCTATTTTTTCCTCCAATTTCCAGATAAGGAAACCAAGGTTTTGATGGTTTAAATAACTTGAGAAGGTTTGACAGCTAACGCACAGAACTGTCAGACTGCCATATTTCAGAACTATACATTGCCTCTTCTGGGCATGGCAGAGGGGGTGAGGAGGCTGGGAAGAGATGCTGAAAGAGGAGCAGGTGAGGCTGGAGCAATGCATTTGGAATGAGCATATGAATTGGGAATGTGTACATCACTCTACAGCCACGTCGCCTCAACAGTAAATTTCTCAGGCATGAGACAAAATAAGGAGTTTTTCTCCTTCTCAGAGTTTCTCATTATTTCATGGTATCCCCTGGAAGTGGGAAGTGGGCAGGGGAGTTGAGGCAATTGGAAAACTTGAAATTTATAGTAAGAGCAGTTGTCAGGCTGGAATAGTTCTTATCTTGGTGTCCAACTTGGAAGAAAAAAGAAGACAAATTTCCTAAGATTTCTTTAAATATTGTATGGGCTTTCCTTTTGTATTAGTCTGCTTGTGCTGCCATAACAAAATGTCACAGGCTGGGTGACTTAACAGAAATTTATTGTCTCAGAGTTCCATGGCCAGAAGTCCAAGGTCAAGGTTCTAGCCAGTTTTGTTTCCCATTAGGGCTCTTTTCCTGGGTTGTAGATGGCCACCTTCTCACTATGTCCTCATATGGCCTTTCCTTAATGTATATGGGGAGGAGAGGAAGGGAGGGGATAAGAATATCTTCCTCCTGTTATAAGGCCATCAATCTTATTGGATTTAGGACCCTACTCTTATAACCTCATTTAACTTTAATTACTTCCTAAAGGCCGTGTCTCCAAACACAGTCACATTGGGGTTAGTGCTTTGACATAGGAATTTGGGGGGAACACAGTTCAGTCCATAGTAGCTCACTTGATTTTTTCCTGCATTTAATCATCCTATTCAATATTTTCAGTAGCAGTTATCTCTACTTGATATTTTCCTTCTTCATTTATTTGTCTGTTTGATTTTCATTATTTATCTCCCCAGACTAACATATAAGCTTCATTAGAGCACTACTCTGCCTTGTTCGTCACGATACTCTCAGAGCCTAGAATGGGGCCTAGCTCAAACAGGACACCAGAGAACATTTGCTGAATAAGAAGAGCTTATGTTCTATCAGAGCTTCACAGGAGAACACATTTTCTGAGCACTTCCTAATAATTTGACTTCCCATCAGTACAAGAAAAACCATCCCCTAGTGTTTCAGAATAGTTCTTCAAAGGGAAAAAAAAAAAGAGTATTTTTGTCTTCAGCTGTTCATGCATATTCTTACCTTCTCTGTAGATATCCCTTACTGCATACACAAAGAATAAGGTGTTCCAATCTGACTTCCTGACTCTAATTGCAATCAGGTTGGAATGATGAGTGATTCTAGGTCCCTGTGCTTTAGAGGGTGTACCTACAGCAGGTTGATCAATGCCTAAAGGGAGACATGTTCAGTTATATAGTGAGCCCAGCAATTAGCACTTTCATTTCTGTGTGTGGAGAGGGGCAGTAGATTCTACCTTTATATATTTTTTCATTCTGTATTTTATCTTCTAATTATGAAGCACATATTTCTAGAATAAAAATAGAAAAATATTTCTTTCATTTGCATAAGTATTGATAGGCATTATCACAGAAGGAAGAGTCAGTGTTAACAAGGGAGAATCAGAGTCAAATTATGGTAAATTCAGGAAGAAATGTATGTTTTTCTAGAAAGAGGTAGAGAACACATGCAGAATTATGGAATGATATTTTCACCACAAGCATGGAAAATCACTGTGCTCCATCTTATGATAGTGGCATTATAATTGAAAAAAAAAAACCACATAAATGAAATGGTCATTAGAGGTGATGTCCTAAGCAGGCTTTACACAGGGAGAAGGTCTGAGGAAGGAATTTGAATGAGGTTTGTGCCTCATGCCAAAAAATAAGATCACAAGAGGGAGAATTTGAGTTATTTATAAGAGTAAATTTTAATCTCTGTGCTAGAGGGTGCTTCTGAGAAATGCAGACCCATTGCTTTTATCCTGATTAAACTAAGATAGGTCATAACTGTTACACTTGTACATCGTGTTTCTCACTGTCACCATTGCTTGCGGTAAAAGGAAAACATCTTAGCAAAAGATCACCCTTCGTATACAGTTTACATAGCTTTTCTCCTTTATTTACTCTTCCTGCCCTTATTATAACCCAGGAAGGACAGAGGGGAGTGGAGGACAGGGAGTTAGGGTTTTTCTTGCCTTTTTTTTTTTTTTTGCACATAATATGTGCAGAATGCTTTTTTCTGTGTCCAGTAGAATTATTAATTTTTTTACAAGAGTCTTTTCTCCCCTCTCAATAGTAGGTAATGGAAAGAAAGGGTTACAGTGAATAGCTGTTAAAAGCATTCTTTGCTATGGACCTGAAATCAAAGGAAAAGTAATTCAATTTCACAATCAAGAGGGGGATATGGGTTAATATACTGCCCTAAAAGTTAAACCTCTTTCCTCATTTTTACCAGAGGGAAGAAAAAGATGGTTTTAATTTCAATTTCTCTGAGTATCCAAAGGAGTTAAAATAGCAGTGCAATGTGGCAATGATAGATTTGTCACATTTAGTCTCTATATGTGCATGTATTGATTATTTTTCATGATATGTCAAACTATCCCAAAACTTAGTGATTTCAAACAATTATTTCTTTTGTGAAATGAGTCTTTTGATCCGCAATCTAGGTTAGGCTCAACTAAATAGTTCTTCTGCTGGGCTTAGTTGAGCTCATTCATGTTTCTAAGCTGCTGGTCAGTTTGGCAGCTCTACTTCTTGGGACCGCTGGCTGTGGGGGCAATGAATGCGACTAGACTGTATTATCTCTCATCACCCAGACAGCTGATCTGGGCTT
Source organism: Lepilemur ruficaudatus (assembly GCA_963574885.1). Classification (NCBI taxonomy): domain Eukaryota; kingdom Metazoa; phylum Chordata; class Mammalia; order Primates; family Lepilemuridae; genus Lepilemur; species Lepilemur ruficaudatus. Next base: position 90,251 of record CAUYRT010052463.1, on the reverse strand, counting down.
GTTCACATGGGGGCTCAGAGTTTCAAGACGGTGGATAGAAACGGACAAAGCTTCTTAGGACCCAGGTTGGAAACTTGCACAGATTCACTCCCATCACACTCTATTGGCCAAAACAAGCCACAGGTCAATGCAATTCAAGAGATGGAGAAATAGACCACTTCTTGATGAAAGGAGCTGCAAAGAATCATGATTATTTTTGTAACCTGCCACAGTACATATAAATAAAAATAAGATGCAATTTTCTTTACTTTTTTTTTTACTTAATTATGCTTTTCAACTTTCCATAGAAATTCAATGAATCTCAAACTTTCGTAGGTCACATAGGTTCACCTTCAAACACCTTAAGTTAACAAAAGTTTGTAACAATAAGTTTTCCTGAACTCAGGGCTAATCTAAATTTGGGAGAATGCTAATGGACCTATACATAAGCATATTTTAAATAGAACTGAGTAGTAAGGCAAGCCAGACTATCTTGCATTCACAATGGATTTCTCCAGAGTTGTCATACAAGCATGGCTACCCAAGCAGAGATCTTCAGAATAATTGTTCTAAAATATGCTACTTCTGTAGCTCTTTAGTTCCATAGCTTAGTTCTTTGGTAATTGCTGGACTGCCAGGTTTCCATGGAAGGATATCTGCCAACTTAATTTCTCCAGTGTCCCATTTTTAAAGTCATAGTAGACACAAGCTATTGTGAATAAAAGCTTGGAAACCAGTCTGGTGAACATGTTTTTTCATGCTTATGAGTGATAAGATGGGATCAAAGTTGTATGCTTCTTGACAGTTTGGGATACACAATTTACCACTAATGCTGTGGATTTTAAGTATCTGTCAAATCTGAATTGAGATGATTTTTAAGCTCCTCAATTAAAAAAAAAAAAAAACCTTGCCTTCCCAGCTGCAGTCTCTTACTAATCCTTGTTTTGAAACTAATTAAACACATACAGCATGTTTAAAATAAAATTACTGATCCATTTGCCCTCTTCTCCCATCTGTAATATCTTACAAATGTTTTCTTGCTTAAGGCAATTTTGAGTTTTAGAAAATAAAGATCTTTTAAATGAATTCATCTTTTACCTCATTCCTGGCAGCTAGGGATCCCCTTCTCTGGCTTGTGTTTTTCAATCAGAATTAATACTTGAATTTAAAATATTATTGTTATTTCCACCACAGCCTTCCAAGCTACCAGTTTCCCACATGGCTGTTTTGATCTATCATTCAAGCATACACACTGTTTAAAATTGAAAGCTGTCTTTTCCCTTAGTCCCACCAGAAATATTTTATAGAAAGAGATACAACCTTTCCCAGGCTGCTTCTAAGCTGATTTTAATTGACTTCTCCATCCCTGGGACAGAACAAAACAGTTGCGATTCCAGCGTGATCTCTGTGGCAGCCCAGGAAAGCATTGGAAACACTCAGTGGGAGGGATCAAGGTGAGTTGGAGGCAGAGCTGTTGGAGAATTGGAAGGCAGAAGCTTATTTCTCACACCATTCTACAGTGGCATGTTCATGAGGGTTTATATTCCTGGTGCAGGCTCCTAGATATCAAAATAAATTATCCCAGGGAAAGCAAGTGAGTTATCAAGGTTGTCTCTTCTTGACTTTCTGACTTTTCAGAAACTTTCTCTTTCAAAACCTAAATGCATCATTAGTTCAGTGCTGATAGCAGGGTAATGTAACCTGCACTTGGCTTTTAGCAGTGTGTGCTAAAGAGGTGCCATCGCTGAGAGATTCAGTCTAAACAGGAGTAACCAAGACAAACGTCTAACTGAAGTAGTTTAACTCTCCCAGAGACAAATATTCCCTTGTCAGTGGGCATTCTTGCAACCACTACCCAGGAGATTTAATTGAAAAGCCTAAAACACATAGAAGCAGTGGGGGAAATCCCCAGGAATTTAGGAATGATGAAAAAGTTTAATCTTTGTCAATGAAAACTTGTTCTAATTTACTCTTCACACTGTGAGGTATTAGGCTGTGCAGCATTTACAATAGCAAGCAATTAGAAGACTTTTTCTCCCCCTAGCAATAGCCTTGAAGTGACCTAGTTAAAATCACGTTTATAGTTTATTTTGAAGTGCCATCTTACTTTAATTTTGTAGACTAACATTTGGTTGCTCTGTCAGTAGAAATACATAGCCTTTAGCAAATACAGGAGTTATTAATCAAAAGCTGAAAACTATAGCCCTATCCTCAACATGTGGATCTAGAATGGACACCCCATCCATGTCGTAGTCAAGGTCTAACTGTAGAAAGAAATAACCCAGAGATGTAGAGGGAGCCAGTATTTATCAAAAACCAGCATCATTTTATTACTTTCTCTCCTTGTCTCCTAGCCTTACTTTTGCAATGCCTCCCTTTCTTTAAAAAAAAAATTCATGTAAACATATTGAAAAATCTGTATAATTGTGTAATTTTTCCCTCAGCTTCCTCTCACCTCTACCCCCATCTATACAGCTTCACTCATTACTCTACTGACTGCTGCAATGACTCTCTTACATACACTGTGAAAATATAGTTTTCAGGGGTGGTAAGGGACAACTAACCCGAAAACAGAACTTAGAGGCAACAAAATCATAAGCAAAGCTCAATCCTAATTGAGCCATCAGTCCTGAGAAGTCAGGTATTGAAGGAGTTTTTGGGATAGAAGTTGAATGGATTCAATGAAGACGAGTCAGTGGAGAAGGGGAAGCAATATTCTGAGATGAAGGAGGTGACTGCACTCTCATTTTGCATAGGGGTCCTTTTGCTTTGGTTCTGTATTGACAAGGAGCCATTAATGGCCACAAACAAGTATTGGCCAACTAGAATTTTCTTTTTCCAAGCACTGAACTTTGAGCTAATATTCTTTTTGTGACTCAAATGCAGCTACATTTTATATCTTTACAAAAGAGTGAGCTTTTTATTCCTCATCAGCATGTGTTCATTTCTCTCCACTTCACGTAGCATTGTTCAAATCCCTGTGTTAGCATTTACTACATTATATTCTGGTTTATCTGTTTATTTTCCCCTCAGCTTGCCTCCTACTAAACTAGGAGTTAGCTGTTTGGGAGCATGGAGCATTGCATTTATTTTTGTATATCTAGTGCCTCGCATAGGCTAAGAGCCCGTAGTAAGAGACTTTTGTTTCTCTAGACAGTGTGGTCCACCTGCTAGTACAGTGAGAGAGGCTCTCGTGGGTACTCCATGTTGATTTTATTCATTCTCTCATTTGACAAATAATTTTGAACTTATAATGAGTTTTAGGTACAATGCTAAGTGTGAGGCATTTAACAATGACTAGGACAGTCTTTGCCCCCAGAGCTTACAGTCTAACAGAAAAACACATTTGAAACAAATCCATAAATAATATTTTAAATTGTGTTAAATGCTGAAAGAAGTACATGGAGCTATGACAGCAGGAAACATGTAGATTCTGGGGTTAAGAACAGTGTTCTCTAAGGAAGTGGTAGTTAAGGTCACTTAACCTTAGAAAGTACAGCTGTTGGCTGAGTGAAAGAATATTCCAGACAGAGGGAGCAGTGTTAATAAAGGGCCTTAGCTGAACAAGAGGTTGAGAGGGGCTAGAGCATAGTGACTTTGGGAGAGAGTAGTGGAAGGTGAAGTCGGAGAAGTAGGGTTGCTAGGACCAGATTATTCCTAGCTTCAGAAACCACTTTATCAATATGAGTTGAAATTTCAAGAGCATAGTTACGGTTTTAAGACTGTTAAATAAAAATATCATGTTTGCATTTTAAAATCATTCTGGCTTCAATATGGAAAGTGGAGCAAAAATAATTGTAAGGTGACAGAAGAGTATTGTGATAGTAGGCTGTGTGAGATACAGGGTGGTTTGGGGCCAGAGTGGTGGCAGTTAAAGTAGAGAGATCTACTTATACCAATGGGCTAAATCAGCAGGACTTGTTCCTTGATTATATCAAAGAAGTAAGAGAGGATGAAGCCTATGTTCTTTTCCACACAGTATTTAAGCCTCCCCCATGGAATGAACTCTATGCTATAACAAAACAAAACAAGAAAGAAAAAAAAGAAAGGTCAGATAACTTGCACAAATATTTTTCAAGAATAAAAGTCTTTATTTACCAATACTTTGTTATAATGATTCAAATGGCCATTTAAAAATAGTTACTAGGTATTTTGCCCCACTGATATTCTTAGTCCCAGGACATTGATAGGGACCTAAGCTTTTGCATAGTAGAGATGAAAAGATACAAAAAAAAATCACCTGTAAGGAACCTTAAGGAGCCTTTGGCTAGTCTGTTAATCTAACCAGTAACACTATTATCGCCATTGCCCTACCTAGTATATATGATTGTTCTATGGTTGAAGTCTAATGTTTTGAATTCAACATCAATGGACCTGAAATTCCTAGGGTTGTTTTCATTTCTGGTACCCATTGTGGCATGAAATACATTTCAAAACCAGCCAAAAAGAGTACCCTTAACCTGAAAGTTATACACCTCTTTCTGCCCATAATACAAATACCTTCACCATTCCCTCCCATCTCAGCAAAACAAAACATTATATAATAAAAAACATAATAAAACATTAAGCATGAAAACATTATCAAAACACTCTATATCACAAATGAGCTATGGGCCCTCATCAAGATGTGAGTACAAGCTTTGCTCAACTTGATTTGGTCCATGTAGTAAATATTATTACCTTCTTATGAGCTCCTGATATCTCATAATACATAATACCTATCAATTGGTACTCTAAACATCTCCATATGAAGCTTGGAACTCTTGACTCTTCTAATTAATACGTGTCTTTATCAGTAACCAGTATTCCCACATAAAAATACCAAAATAACACGGAAGATATTTAGCATACAGACAAAGAGAAAGATCCATGCTCTAAGGAGGTCACTACCTTCCATCAGGAAAGGCTAGGTGCTAACAAGCATATAACCCAACACAGAAGAACTGAGCGAGCTGAGTGCAAGCCAGACCTATGGGCTATGGGGAAAGTTTAGAAAATAGTGACAAAGAAATACGGAATGTTACAGATTCTTTTGACCAAGATATAATTCATATATAATTCACTCATTTAAAATGTACAATCCAATGGTTTCCAGAACAGATTATTCAAAATACATTTTTGGACAAATGAAGAGAAGCATTGGCCAAGGATAGTCCTTAAACTAGGTATCCAGCTTATCTCATCCCTTTCCCATCAGCTTCCCAGTTTTTAAGCCTACCTTTATGACATCCACCACCTGCTTACCCAGGCAAAACAACCTTGGTGCTGAGTTTTCTAACTGAGTAGCTGGGAGTGAGAAATTGTCCTTGTACCTCATGCTAATTGAATTGTGATGATAGCAGAGCATTTCAGGTTGTAGGCACTGCTGGGGGTTGGATAGTCTTATGCTAATGAATGTGTTTGTCTTCAATGGCTTTTGTAGGTCACATTGAAGGTGCTACTCTGTCTTCCAGGGGAAATAAGATACTTGTTTCAAAAATCTGGAAAATTTTGATGTAATGTAAATCTTAAACATTTAATTGTGGAATTCTAATTAGATGGCTATTAAGTTTTTAAAATATCATTTTATTGGTTTAGGTATATCTGATTACCTTCTAATTACTACTGAAGTAGATTTTGTGCAATTAGTGTCCACCTATGTCCTATCTCCTATCTCTGCTAAGAGGCCACCTAGGGTGCATTATGCTTCTAAGCAATCTTAAGTGAGAGGACTTCTTCCCTTTTAAGAACTTTACAATTAACTTTGAGGGCCTGATTGAATAGGAAAGAAGTTTATGGTACAGAGTCCTACTTTTTCAGTATGGTTTCATCTCAAATTTATTAATGAAAAACATGAAAATTAAACATTGGCTCTAATTGAGCTTTTTAAGTATATTAGGATGCTCAATGGGAAAAAAAATCAATATCCATCTTTAGCACACATAGGACCCTTCCCACAGGTTAATAAATCCATAGTGTCTGTTATATTATCAGAATGGATTTCCCTAGTCTTAGACATATAAATAAAATGAAATATTCATTCTTTTCTCTCTCTTTGTTGCTTCATCATGCAAAATACAACTTGGAAAATTTTTACCAAATTTAGAGAATTTATTCAAGATGGTCTTAAGCTATTGCATATGCTAGATTCTCTTTGGGAGATTGTTGAAGGTTGGGGAGTACCTTACAGAGATATAGACAAACTAGTTATTTACTGCAGCTTGCTAAAATATGAGTAACAGCAGGGATGTGTTTATTTGGCAATAGTTAATATTCTCTTCAGCATCTTCTCTGGGTAGTCATTTAATTAAGTTACTCTTCCTCCATTGGCAGTCATGGAGAAAGTCATTTTCTTCCCTAAATAGATCATACCCATTTACTGAATTTTGTGAAAATAATTGTTGGTTCTTAGAAGATATTTTATGTTAATTATAAGTAACATTTGGTCATTTGACCTTTTCAAAGAGCTCCTTACACAAATCACACTTATTGAGTGCCTACCATGTGCCAGGTCCTCTGCTGGGTGACAGATCCAAGATGTATTGGAGGATTCAGAATTTGTAATAAAGGTGACATAATAGAGTTGTTTTCCTCAAGGATGTACCTTCATTACAAGCTCCTAAAAATTGGCTCTGGCCACATTTTCAAAACTATGCATGGCTGTAGATTGTTGAATAAAAAAAATTGTTTAGTTTCTGGGAAAGACACATTTCAAGATCTTCCCAGAATGTGGTTAGCAGCCCTGGCTTTCCCATGGCTCAGTCTGCCAACACTAATGTTCTTGGGTGAGAGTGTGGAAGTGACACTCCAATGGCAGGGACTATTTAGGCTAGCAGCACTGACAGCACACTGCATTTTCAGACTAGAAGTAAGGGCTTTTAAAATGCCATTTCCCAGGAACAAAAGGGTTTCCTGAGTGCTGAAAAAGTGTCATAATGTGTCTGACATTAATGTTTAATTGGAAAAATATTAAAAGTTTTGGCAGAGGTGACAGTTGAAGGAAAGTGACGTTTAGTGAGTACTTACTATGTGCTAATTGCCACACGAAATACAGTTCATAAACGATTTCTTTTAAGTTTAACAATGACCCTAAATGAAGGTGTTGGTATGCTGAAAGCAAGTTACACTGCAGTGTCATAGTCTGCCTCACCTGAGCACCCATCTTTGTCATTATCAGAACAAAGAAACCCTTGCTTCTTGTCAGAGATTGCCACTAATGCTCCTGGTAATGATCAGAGATTTCTTTTTCCACAGAGGTGTCTGCAGCTCTGTGACAAGGAAATGACTCCTTTCATTCTGGAGGAAAATGCACTGTATAAATTGCTTTCTACATTCCTAGCTCTTAGGTAGCAAAGCCTTAGAACTAGTCCAAGAATTCATGTAAAGACAGAACCCCAGCCCCATTGCACACTGCGCCTAGGATAACTAGCACAGAGATGAAAAAAAAAAAAAACATGTACTTGGAGGCCTGAGTACCTGGGTTTAAATGTTACCTCTACTACTTGCTAACTCTGTGACCCTGGGCAAGTCACTTAGCCTCCCTTGGTATCACTATCCCTGCCATAAAATGAAAATGGTGATAGCACTTATGAGGTTGTGATAAGAATTAGAAGCCATGATGCATAGAAAGTATAATACTTAGTCCAATGTCTAGGACATGATAAAGGCTCAATAACTCTGCTATAAAATGTTCACTGTCATTAAGGATGTGACATTCTTCTTATTCACACAAATAAGGAAAGAAGCTGCTTGGTTTTGGATAGTGAAAACTGCCTTTCAGTTTTTTCATGTTTGATCTTAATCCCATGCTGAAGGCTCTATCTTTGTGGTTATCCCTATGTTGTATACCATGTCTTTCTGTCAGCACTAGGAGGACTTAGATCTCAGTTATACCAGGACTTCATCTGTGGGCCACAAGATATAGGGGAAGGGGAAGAGGGGAGGAAGCCAGAACCAGATGGAATACTGATCACTACGGTGTTTGATACATCTTGGCTTTAAAATTTTGCTGTTATTAGGGTAACCTGGCAATGAAGGCCAGAATCTAAAGGGCATAGCAGTACCAGCCAGTGTTCAAATATGTATCCTAGAAGCAGGTCTGGCGTGTTGCCTAGAACATACTTGAAATTCAGGCATTATTATTTTTGCCATTTATTTACCCCTTAGTTGTACTGGACTATTCTGTGTGTGTGTGTGTGTGTGTGTGTGTGTGTGCATGAATAAAAACTCCTTTCCCTCTACTTCCCTTTCTACCTGCCCAGACCCAATGCAGAAAGTACTGTTATCCTCATCTTATAAACAAGAAAACTGGTGTTTAAAGTAGTTAAATTTCTTACCCAAGGCTAATGACAGAGTCAGGATCTGAACTTTAAGATCTGTCCTTTCAATTGCTTCACTGAGCATCTGAGACAGATGCCTATTATTCTGGACTGAGTCATTACGGTGACTAGGAATGCTGTAATCAAAGAGTTCTTTCCACTGGCGGTGAAATCTTATCTTTGCTAGCATGGAGGAAATTGGGTCATATGGAAGGCTAGTGGCTATGTCACAAGTTATTCACGTCACAGAACTGGAAACATGAACCACAAATCTGGAAACATGAACTGATGCTATTTCTCATAGGATTATCTTCGGAACTAGGTAAGGGCCCTCAGTGTATTTAGCCCAATGCAGCTGGCAAAGTGGGCTGGTGGAGAAGGGGGGATGGAAATGGAAATGCATGCTGGATACTCCTGGTATATTCCTGTGTCTGAGAGCTGAACACTACATGTAGGGATCTATTCCATGGTCATTCCAAATAAAGATCCCCCAGATAGGACCCAGATTGAAGAATGAAAGAATCTTCCCCTAATTCACAGGTACACTTCCAAACTTAGGGAACTCAAACGAAAAATGTTATCATAAATAGAGTCTACTTATATTTCTGTTTAGAAGTGCTGTTTTTTTCTTTTAAGAGAAACGTATATTAACAGTGATGTTTAGAACAAAATATTGGTAAAACGCATACTGTTTTAAAAGTGCCTTTTTTCTGCCTGTTCAGTTCCTCTTGTTACAGTAATACTGCATAACAAATAACTCCCAAACTAAACAATTTAAAACAACTAGCTATTGTTTGAGTCTGTGAGTAGCTGGGCACTTCTGACAATCTGGTCTGGGCTCAGTTAATCTCAGCTTATCTGGGCTCAGGTCTCATATGCATCTGCAGTCAGCTGGCAGGTGGACTCGGAGCTAACTGGTCTGGGATGGCCTCGGCTTACATGCTTGGCTCTCCTGTTCACATCGTCTTTTTCTCCAGAAAGCTAGCCTGGACTTGTTCAAATGTATAGCAGAGAGTGAGCAGAAGCACACAAGGCCATGTGAGGCCTGGCTTGAAACTCACACATTGCCATTTCACTACATTATATTTGCCAAAGCAAGTCACAAGGCCAACCCTAATCCAAAGGTTGGTAACATATACTTTTTTCACGGAAGGAACTTCAAAGTCGTATTGCAAGTTCTGTGGATACAGGGAAAGAAAGAATTAGAGCAATTTGTCTTTTCTTTCCTTTTTTTTTTTTTTTTTTTTTGAGACAGGGTCTCACTCTGTTGCCCAGACTAGAGTGCAGTGGTATCATCACAGCTCACTGCAGCCTCAAACTCCTGGGCTCAAGTGATTCTCCTGCCTCAACCTCTAAAATAGCTGGGACTACAGACATGCACCACCATGCCTGGGTAATTTATTTATTTATTTATTTTTGTAAAGATAGGGTCTCGTTCTGTTGCCCAGGCTGGTCTCAAACTCTTGGCATCAAACTATCCTCCCATCTTGGCTTCCCAAAGTGCTGGAATTATAAGCATGAGCCACACCATGCCTGGCTATAGAGCCATTTTTGTAATCAGTCTAGCATACATGCTATTTAAATTTTCCCTATATTCAAGAAAACTTCTGTAAAATTATATCATTGAGATGGATGATATGCAAACGCAGTGCAGTGACTCTACTAACATCTCACACGTATATGACCAAGTTGCGACTGAGGTTTTTGCACTCCTGCTCATCTGGGATTTGCTGCCTTATGTGTGACACCATTTGAATTTTTCTTGAAAATTTTATCATCAAGGTCACTCTTGGACATATATAAATTCCAAATTTTTGACTTTGAAATAACTAGCTTTAAAGTCTCTCCCCTTTTAATAGATAGGAAAAATGAGATTGGGATCTCATGAAGCTCATCTTTCACACCCAGATATATCTAGAAATGTACTCTTTGCTTCAAATAAGGGAAGTTAATAGAAGTGTTTGGGGAGGAAAAACTGCATTTAAAGTTAGTTACATTGGCTGCTTATCTTATAACCTTAAAAGTCTTGTAAAGTCTTAGTACTTGTGGCTTTTAGTGGAGAACAATGGAATACAGGCCTTTCCTATTCTTTCTAGTTTCTGAATTTTTATCCTCTTTCTAAAATCTGAATCAGCATCATCTTTTCATTTTGAAAACAGTACAGCATGTCTCCAGATGTTTTCATTTTGTCAGCTCAGAGACGTGTGTACATACACACACAGATGTTTTCCTGTGTTATTAAAAATATCTATTTTTAGGTAAGATAATATATGCTAGTAGTATGACATATTATAAAAGTTTTGAGTAAAAAGTTTCCCTCCCACTGCTATCTGCTAGCTCCTTTTCCAGATGCAGATGGGATATGTCCTTCCAGAGTTGCTGTATGTACAAATAAGCAGATGCAAATATTATACAGCTGTTTACATCTCATTTTAATATAAATATAAACATACTACACATACACGTTGTCCTTGTAAGTGATGCCTTATCTGTTTCACTTAATGATTTTTTTTTTTCTTTTTTGAGACTGTCTCGCTCTGTCCCCAGGCTGCAGTGCAATGATGCAATGACGGCTCACTATAACCTCATACTCCTGGGCTCAAGCAATCTTCTTAGCTCAGCTTATTGAGCAGCTGGAACAATAGGCACACACCACCACACCTGGCTAATTTTTTTAAAAATTTTTTTTATAGAGATGGGGTCTTGCTATGTTGCCTAGGCTGGTCTCAAACTTCCGGCCTCAAGTGATCCTCTTATCTTGACCTCCCAAAACACTGGGATTACTGGCATGAGCCACCATACCAGGCCTCACTTAATTGATTAATCTTGGCAATTTCTTCATCTCAGTACATAGAGAACTGCCTCATTTTATTTATAGATGCATACAATTTTTCAAGTATTCTGTTGCCTATTAAAATATCTCACCAGTGTCCCTCTCTTTGCCTTTGTGTTTTGGCCACACACTATTCCTGGGGATTTTCATTTCCACATTGGAGACTTTATTTGTCCCACATGGGTCCTGCTAGGTTAATCACTCTCATGAGATATCCATTAGGCAGGAATCAGTCAACTCGGTTCACCTTGCTGCTCAGTTTCTGAACCAGTAGTATATTTCGTTCCTAAATTTTTAGTTTTTTTTGAATCAGAGATGCATTTCATCAATGCTAAACAATTAATCTTACTTTGCTTGCTTACTCAGGTTAAAGCCAGCTCTAGTGCCCCAGAGGCCCTCAGAAAAGATACCAACATGTAGGACAGATCCATTAAAGGTTATGCGCAAAATCCACAACCTTGATCGCGCTTGTAGATCACAAAGGTTTTGAAGACATCAGGAATGAGTCAGTCAATGGTAGCTGTAACCTTGAACCAAAGGCCAGTGTGCCAGTTCCTGTTAAAGAACCTCTCATACTTTCCTCCTCCAAGGCCCCTCACCCATTTCAAATCCACCGCAACTGCTGGATTTCTCCATTCACAGGAAATTATTTATGCAGACTTTCTGGCTCCTGGACCTCAGCGAAGCCCAGGAGTACTGGATGAGAAAGCTATTACTATGTACAAGACAATGCCTTTGGTATTACAAAATTAACCAAAAGAGTGTCATTGTGTTTTTTTTTGTTTTTTTTTTTTTTTGAGGTAAAATATCATAGTATAAATGAACGGGATCTGTAGTCAAAAAATTGGGATTCAAGCTTTTTCACCTATTTTTGTGTGGCCTTCGACAAAATGAACCTTAGTGTCTTCATATATTAAAAAGGACTAAGAAAATATATCTTCTTCATAGGTTTTTAATAAAATACCTTAATTTCAGGAATACTGATAATATTGATAAGTACCTGGTACATACTAGGTGCCTGTTTACCGGTAACTTCCTTCCTTCACTTCAGCATATGTGACTGCTATCTAATTAGTTATTTCTTTGAAATGGAGATTTGTCCTATTTATTACAAATATTTTGCTTATCTATCCTCCTGTCTTGAGTTGTTGTGTGAGAGCTCAGCACCTAGAGGTGTGTAGTTGATACTGAATGAATGATACTTTCAAATTCTTTTTAAAAGCCAAAGAAAACAAAGAGTTTAATTAGGATGATTCTGGTACCAAAAAAGGTTATCTCTTTGAGAAATAATGTAGCACCCCAAATCATGCTATGACAAATTTTTTAAAAACAGTAAATATGCTGTGAGGGCTGTGTGTGTAGCTGATTTCTTCCCTCTCCTTTTTAGACTATACCAAGTTTCTTTTAATTAATATTTCATCAGATCATGCTCTAAGGTCCAAGAAGGTCTAGGAAGGTATGCACAACACAGTAAAATGACAGCATAATCATCATTAGTTAATAAATGGATCCTAATCTTGATGTGACACACAATTTACAGTTACTTTTATTGTATGAATTTCTCAACACATATGTCCTCTCAACTGTTTTTTATTCCTTCCACATTTTAACTTCATAGTGGGACGTTTCTAGGTTTTGCAATTACTATAGTTAGCACTCTCAGGAAAAAGTGATCACTAATGAATATATCTGATGGCCTTCTCAAGAGTATCAATTCATTCGATTTGGTATGTGTGCCCTTAATGTGGCATCATATCCATAGTTGAGAAAGAAAGAGAAAAACATTCCAATTTAATTTGCTACTGATTCTGTGCCAGGAATTATGCTTGGCATTTCACATGTGATGTTTTATATAATTTTCACCTAGAACCATAAAAAGGGAATTCTGAGAAGTCTAATTCCTGGCTTTTCCTCTGTGCTGCAAAGGACATTTTGGAGTGGGGTAGCATCTGTGCCAATTCAATAATAGGTAATCCATAATGGTCAACCTATTATGAGGAGGAAGTAGAATTCCTTTTTTTGGAATCTGACCACTCAGAAGGAAAGCCTTTTCATAATTAGAACAAAAGCATCTTATATTGAAGTAGATTCTCACCATCACCCACTGGCAGAGACACTTGTAAAGACTGATCACTCCTTAGAGTAACCAAGCGTTGTCTGCAGAGTCAAAAGTGGGCTAAAGCCCAAACCAGAGCTTTCCTAAAGCAAGTGCTCAGACTACCTGCCTACAGGGATGTCCTTGTGATCACTGAAAGTGTGTCCTGTTTGGGAATATGGGTTTTTTTTTTTTTTTTTTAAGACATGACATTTAGCAATGCATGTGAGTCTCAACATGTAACCTTCCTCTTGGGAGGTAGGCGTTGAAATCTGGAAGGTTCTTTCAATTTAGGAGCAACTGGTCAAGGAAGTAAAGAGTTACAATATCATGGACTAAGACAGAAGTAAATATTAGTGCAACGGGAGCCCCAAAGGATACTGGGAGGTGGGGACAATAAGTGATCAGTGTGAGTCATTAAGATGTCAGAGGGAAAATTGAAACCTACGAAAACAGGCCTTATAGGGGGGCATAGTTATGTTTAGAATTTTGGCTGATTTTCCTGACTGAAGGATGATGAGATGACAGGAATATCCAGATAAAGAAGAAACTATAACAATCAGAAAAATCCAGAATGAGAGAAAGAGATCCAGAGAGGGAGGAATAGAAAAAGAAAGGTCAAGAGAGAAGACATATTCTTTCCTTAGCAGGGTTTTATCCTCGATTTTGAAGTGGAAAATGGTACTTAAGTTTAAAAAAATTAATACAATTCAGATCAGAGAAACTAATAACGGCTTTTGAAAGCCCTGGTTAAAGCTTTCAGAGGCTCTGTTTGTCCATTTATTTACTGCTATCTCCAAAATGTCTCATTGCAAATCCCTTCCCAAATGCTATCTCCGTGATTTATAGCTAGAAACTGTACTCACAGCTTTGTAAGAATGAAAAAATTTTATAAGATATGACTCATTTTCGTGTTCAGATAGCCTTAGAGGTTTGACCCTTAATCAGACAATCAATAGCAAAGATATTTTTTTAATCTGACACTTCAGAATCATACTGAAGTTTTTGTACTGAATTTAGGCACAGACTGGTAATCATTCCTGTGCTGATGTGATTTAAGATTCCGTTACCAGTTTGCGATGAGGTTTTTCAAAATCAACAATTAAAGGTGATAGCTCTGAAAGTTCATCTGTCTTTATAAGGTTCCAGAAGGTGATTTTCTGTTGTATTTGCCTTTTGATGTGCTTCAAAAACCAAGATGACATAGGAGCACCCCCACCTACTTCTGGCAGGAAGGCCTATCTCAACAAAATGAAGGTGAGAGTGTGATAGCATGTGTCAAGCATAAAGGATCAGACCTAATTAAGAAGGTTTTTATGATCAAGAAGTCCAAAGTGTAATCAGAAAGCCATACCATAATTGATACTTGACTCCTGTCAAATTCTATTTGCACGGAAATAAGGCATTCTTAGGGGGTTTTTCACTGTATGTTGATTCAATATCACTATGTTTCCAATAGCTATTTTTGTATGACATAAAAAGAAAAGACCCACTTACTTAGAAAAAAATCACTACCATTCAAAGAGAGTCTATGCTATGTTACACACTCAGACAGCCTATTTTCATGCATTACTTCATTTAATCTTTACAACACCTCTAAAATATAGGATTGCATTTCCTATTGTACAGAAGAGGAGACTGATGTTCAGCTCCCTTAGGTAACCCACCAAGGCCACACAGCTAGTTAAGAAGCTGAGCTGAGATTTAAAACACTATCTGTGTAGCTCATTCTCTATCCAGAATCCCAAAAACTTCTCTGGGTTTTTGTATTTGAAGCTACCATGAACTGTAATTGAATAAAATACTCTTCTTTTTAATGCTGAAATTTTCAATTGGGTCCAGATAAACATTCCTGTTACATACCACCATGAAAGCCATAGCCAACTCTAAAATTTAGGCACATTTTTTTTTCTCCTTTATCTCCTTTTTGAGGATTTTGTAATGACTTATCATTGCATAATTTTATGTAATTAAATGTGAATGTAAAAAAAAAATCCTTCACAGTATTGAGTCTCAGCCAGAGGTGATATTTCCTCTCCTCCCCTCTGGAGATATTTAGCAATGGCTATAGATAGTTTTGGTTGTCACAACTCAGAAGGTGCCACTGCATCTAGTGGGAAGAGGCCAGGGGTGCTGCTAAACATTCTCCAATGCCCAGAACAGCCCCTGCAACAGAGAATTATCCAGCCCCAAATGTCAATAATGCTAAGATTGAGAAACCCTGCTTTGTAGTATTATCCTCAATTAGTTAATGAAAGTGCAATCTGTCTTCTGTTCCGGGCTGCCTTCTCCTGCCACACACGCTCTATCCCATTTCTTGTCATCCAACCACTGATGCCTTTTCCATTTCGGAAGTTCAAAGCTTTCCTGTTCTTTTCATGGCCTCTTCCCATTAAAGCTGAAAGTAACTGCTATTTGTCTTTTGTCTTAATTGATTAATGCTACACTCTTATTGAAATTTAAGTACCTACACTTTAAACCTCTCTTCATTAATTAATAGAATCCACTATTTAACAAATACTTACAGAGTGTCTACTCTGTGCCATGCTCTGTTTTAGCCCGTGGAATACAGTGTTAATACAGATAGGAACCCATTACTGCATATACTTTTCTGAGATAGTCAATGAAGAAACAAGATAATTGTCATAAAGTGATGCTTTGATGACAGTCAAATAGGATGTTCTGATAGTAAGTGGAGGAGGCAGGAGTCCTTATTGAGGAGGTAACGTTTGAAGTAAGATACGAATGACAAAAAGAAAACAATTTAAAAATCTGGGACAGAATTCCAGCCAAAGGGATAAGAACAAGCCACATTCTCTAAAGCAGGAAGGAATTTGGGATGTTTAAAGAATAGCAAGAAAGCCAGTGTGAGTTGATTCTAGTGAACAAGTAAAAGGGGAGAAGAGGCTGGAAAAACTCTGCCAGGCCAGATCATATAGAAGCTCATAGGCCATGGTAGAAATGTAGATATTTTTATTGCAACAAAAAGTCATAAGAGGACTTTAAGCAGAAACATGAGAAAATCAGATGTGTGTGTAAACGGGAAAAAAGCCCAAACTCTGTAAAATAGTTTATTTTAAGCTGAACGTATCTGACCGGCCTGGAACACTTTGTTTCAAGCAGTCTTGAAAAAATGTGCCCATGGTAGCTGGGTTTTAGTTTGGTTTTATACATTCACGGATATGGCAATTACATGTAAGATCCTAAGTCAGTACTTAGAAGGCATACATTAGTTTGGCCCAAACAGAGGGACATCTCAAAGGGGGGTGGGGTGGGGTGGTTACAGGTGTTGGGGTTAAAGATTATTTGATTTGTAATTGTTTAAAGAAATGAAGCTTTGTCTTAAAGGTGTGGAATGTTTTAACTTAAGAGAAGGATATCTGTTATTAATAATTAGAGGTAAGCCACTGGACATTTACAAAAACTCAAGTGATCTGTTAAATAAATTGATGGCCTGCAGATGTGTTTTAAGCTTTGGCTTGCATAGCCTTAAGACTGTTAATGACATAGCATTGTTACAGCCTTACCAGGTTCATTGCCTGCTGTTCAAGAGGAAGCCAATACACTGAGACAGCAGGAGTTACAGCAGAGAAAGTGTTTAATATTGCAGGCACCATGAGAGGAGACAGGAGGAAGTTCTCAAATCCATCTCTCGGAGAATTTAAGAGAAAGGGTTTTTAAAGATAGTTTGGTGGGCACAGGGCTAGGCAATTGGGTCTGCTAATTGGCTGGGTTTAGGGCAGATCCATAGGGGTGTGGAAATTGTCGTCTTTGCTAAGTCAGTTCTTAGGTAGAGGTCATAAGACCAGTTGAGTCAGTTCCTTGGTATGGGCCACTGGTCTGGGTGGGTCAGCCAGTCCACCAGAATGCAGGACCTAGACGATACCTCAAAAACTAGCCTTAGATTTCACAACGTTGATGTTATCTATGGGAATAATGAAGAAAGCTAACAATCTTTATGACCATTAGCTATATGACTCCTAAGTAGTAAGCAATTATAGGAAAGCAAGCTAGGGAACCAGGGCTGGTTTTTTTGTGCATATATATATATATATATATAGTATGTATTTTCCTACTACAGTTCCCACCTTTGTGGCCCTTTATTAATTTTATAAAGGTTAGTTTCAGTTCATATTGTTACAGATAATATATCCAAAAGGGAAGGGGTATGATAGAGCATGTCCAACCTCTCTTCTGATGGCCAGAAACTCAGCTTTAGGGTTTTTCTGGGGCCTCCTTGGCCAAGAGGGGTCCATTCAGTCAACTGGGAGGAAAAAGATATTATTTTAGTTCACACGTGTTTTGAAAGATAACTTTGGTTACTGTTTGGAGTATGTCCTGTTGGAAGCACTGTGAGATCAGGATGTCAGATAGAAGGCTTTAGAAATAATGGGAGATGTTGGTGGCTTAGACAATGGTACAACAGTGGAGATGGACAAAATGGGTTGTTATCAGTAGTTACTTTGCAGGTAGAGCTGAAAGGCTTGCTGGTGGGCAGATATCAAGACTGATACCCAGATTTTGCACTTCAGCAACTGAATTGAGGATGATGCTATTTACTAAAGTGTAGCATTGTAGGGAGGAAAGTCTCTCGCCCCCTAAGATTCACTGAAAAGTCACTGACCTCAGTCAGATTGATTAATGAGAGTGAAAAGATACAAATTTGTTTATTTAACGTGCATACATGGGAATCCTCAGAATGAAGATTCAACTTCTCAGTGAAGTACAGAGGTTTTTTAAAGAATGGGGGCTTGAAAGCAAAAAAACAAGTTTTAGAAGAAAGGGAAGAAGAGGCTTGACTAGCTAGCAAAGGTGGTGGTGGTATGTAAATGAAACCTTACAGATAGGTAGTGGCCCTCAGAGAGAATAGATGGTAAATGTTTATTTTCAGAACTTTAAGGCTTCAGAGTCTCAGTTAAACTCTTCTAGGTCAGATAAGGATAGACCTGGTTATATTAATGCAAATTCCCTACAAGTATAAATCCCCACCCCCACATACCAAAAGACAGATTTGCAGTGTTATTTCTATCTGTGAGACACATGGCAGCCATCTCAAAATATGCCAAAGAAATATATTTGGGGGTAAAATATTTCTAATTTCCTTCAGCATAATAACAGCTAAACAGGTTAGAAGGAAGTATCTAAGGAAATATGGTCTGTTTGGAGCTGCATTATGTTTGATGTGACATCCAACTGAAGATGTTAAAACTCTGTAAAGTAACTTAAAGAGGTTTATTCTGAGCCAAATTTGAGAATCATGACCCAGAGCCATTCCCAAGAAGCCTTGAGCAAGTAGACTCACTGTGGCTGAGTTACAGTTTGGTTTTATATATTTCAGGGAGATAGGAATTACAGGTAAAGTCATAAATCAATACATGAAAGGCATACATTGATTTGGCCTGAAAAGGTGGTACATCTCAAAGTGGGGACTAACAAGTCATAAGTGGGCTTAGGGATTCTTTGGTTGACAATTGGCTGAAAGAGTTAGGCTTTGTCTAAAAGACCAGGAGTCAGTGGAAAGAAATGCTTGAGTTAAGATAAGAGTCTTCTATCTTTCATATGAAGCTATACCGGACTCAGATTGGGAAGTAAACATGACTCACCAGGTCACCGTAGAAAGGAATTTGGGCAAAAGAAAAAGATCAGAATTTAGTCCTCACAAGGATGCTGGACAGATGAATCAGGAGATCATGGAGAAGATCAGAGATGGAGATGTAAATCTGGAAGACATCATCATGCAAATGACATTTAAAACTTGGGAACTGAATGATGTCACCTGTAGAGCATATATTTATAGACAAAAGAACTGGGACTTATAAAGAAACTTGGGGCAATTCAACCACCAGGAGTTGACATCTATCCTGGATAAAAAGAGTTACAGCTATCTTTTTATAGATAAAGATGTATTATGTGCAGCAAAAGAGATCTGGAAAATTATTATGCTTACTCAGTGTGCTCTAAACCAAATGAAAAATGTGTATGTGGGGGGAGGGGGAAGACAGCTCAAGCTTTCAAATCATAAAGTAGTATTGTTACTGCCCAACCAGGTTCATTTGCCCACTGCCCAAGAGAAAGCCAATACACTGAGACAGCAGAGAAAGAGCTCAATTCCACATAGTGCTAAGTGGGGAGATGGGAGGAATTTCTCAAATCCACCTCTCTGAGAATTTGGAAGACGGGGTTTTTAAGGATAGTTTGCCAGGCCAAGGATTAGGCAATTAGGCTTGCTAATTGATGGGGTTTGGAGCATAACCATAGAGCTGTAGAAATTGTCATCTTTGCTGACCAGATTCTTGGGTGAGCGTCACAAGACCATTTGAGTCAATTCTTCAGTATAGGCCATAGGTCTAGGTGAGTCAGTTGTTTCACTGGAATGCAGGACCTAGAAGATAGCTCAGAAACTACCCCTAAGTTTTGAAAAGGTGATGCTATCTACAGAAAATGTTAAGAATCTTTATGACCACCAGCTATGTGACTCCAAAGTAGCAATTACAGAGAAGCAAACAAGGGGGCAGTGGCTAATTATTATCATTATTTTAGCTAGGCCTGTGCCTTGTTTTCATCTAGGCCCTTACCACAGTTATCACCTTGTACCCCTTTATTAATCTGTAAGGGTAGTTTCAGAATTATAAATATAAGGTAGCATTATTTGTTCTTTTAGAGTAATTGACAAGAGAGTATGGAAAATCTGAAATAAAAAGAAATGGTCCACAATGCCATCGGCATGTTAACTTGTGTTGACCAAGTACTTCCTGTGTTCTTTTGGGTATGGCCAGTAGAATTGTTGCTTTTTATCATCACCTTCTTGTTTGAATATGCTCTCCTACAACCCTGGTGTTTTTAACTGCTAAGATGTTAAATTTTACTCAATAAGTCATGCTTATATTCAAGTGTTAAACTTTCCAATTATCTGTATTAAATTTCATCTTTCTAGGCAGTTGAGATTGTGTTAAAACCTGACTCTGCTATAAAATATAATAGTATTCTTTCCAGTTTCTCATTACCTGCAAATTTAACAAATATGTCTTCACCTAAGTCTTAATAAAAAGTGTTTGTCAGAGGAGGACTGAGAATCTGAAGGACTTCTTTATTTCACCAGGGATCTTCTGCTTGTTAGACATCACACCTGTCTTTGGGTGTCATCAATTATGTATCTGCCCAATTATAAAAACATTGAACCCATATTTTCATCTTTATCTCAATTTTATTTTCCAAACTGTGTAGCTGAAATATGCTCCCACTGTCTATAATATTTTACTAGTAGAAGAGTCTAGAGATTGTACCCCAAAATGAAGTGAGGTCAGTATAAAATAAAATGGCATTAGGGAATATATGGCATCTCCTAGGATTACTATTTTTTAATTGCTCACAAATCTTTTTTCAAAAATAGTCTATTGAAAAAGCAGATTTAAAAGCGTCTTTGAATTCTCTACATTTTTTTTTTTTTTAAATCAAGATATTGTTCCAGTCAGTCAGTTAGGACCTATTCTTCTCTCCATATTCCTCAAACACTGCTGACAGCAATTCTGACATCTAAACTGCAGGTCATCTCAGTTTCCCTGCAGGCCTGCAGTTCCATCTGGGTAGGAGACACCGCTTCCTGAGAGTCAACTCCTCACCTTGTTGAGCTTCACTATCCTCCCACCAATATGCACCCTCTCTTACCAGCCTGACCCTCAGTCTCATTGGCAGAGATGATAGTCTCAAAGCAGGAGTGAAGGAGTTATATTTTTCTCTGTCAATATCTTACCAGCATATTTTTAGGCAAGAACCGTATTTATTTTGTTGAGCTTTAAGTTTTAAAAAATAAGTATGTTTAACCACCACTTAAACATATCACGTATGGCAGACAGATGACAACCATGACATTCTCTAGAGTTGAGACTTAATCATCACATCAGGTCTGTTCTTTCCCGTCAAAGGACTGGTAGGGTTGGTTCATTTTGACAAAGGGAAGAAGCTGGAAATGAAGCACAAGGTTATCAGATTAAGGATGTATAATTTCTTCCTTTTGTTCTTTATATTTTATTTTTTTTTCATCTTTCTTCTTTTTTTCTCTTCCCTCTTTCTATCTTGCTTTTTTTTGCAAAGGCTTTTAAAAATCTCCAGGTAACACTGGACTGGGTTTTGTTCTCTAGTTATTGCATCTCTTCTACTTAATTTTGCTGGCATTTTAACAAAAATATTCTTCCCCAATGGTGCTAAATAGCACACTTGTGTGATGATTATCTTCATAACATAAGACTTTTTGTCTTCTCTCTCTGTTAAAAAAAAAAACTAAGGAAATGGTTTTAATTCATTTAATTAGATAGGAACATGGGTCCCCAGAACATAGAATATCTTAATAAATATTTTTAAGTGAATGATTGAGTCCATGACTGAATAAATGTAGCTAATAAAATGTGACAAATATACAAGGTACATAAATGCAGATTCATAAGCTATCCAACCCCTATCCTTTACTATAGGATAACATACAAAATATGAACACATTTAAGAATCACTTGAGTAGATAAAAATACATTTTCATATGATTTTTTTGGAAATGAATTAATTATACTCAACATACTCTCTCTCTTTATTGTACCTTCCTCAACTCTTCCTATATAATATTTTGAGGTGCATAAGCTGTAGGCTGAATACTCACTCATTCTCTCTATAAGCAAGTAGTAATTGTATGTTACTTAGTGGGAACACATCTTGGTGTTCCGTTGACTGTCAGTGTTCTCATGATTTCAGACTTTTTTCCAGCCGCATGTCCACATTGCCAAAATGTTTTTGTCTTAGAGTCACTCACTGTAGTCTTATATGGGATAGAAACCCGTGAGCTGTGCAATCAAACTTTATTAAATCATGTCAAGAATGTTGGTGAAAAGTACCCTCCTTACCTACTGCTATCACTACACATTCCCATTTCCAGCCTAACTACACAATTTCCAATGTCTTTTGTTGGAAATCAAAACAAAGAAAGAAAGAGCAGACATTAGAATTTCAAGGATCGATCCTTTTGTTTTCCTCTTAAAAGCAGCCAGAAAAGAAAAGATGGCTCATCTATAAAGCATCAGCAATGAGTTTGAGAGGTAACTTTTGAGCAGCAGTTGTGGAATCCAGAAAACAGTGCACTAGATCTGTAATGTGCTCTAAAGATAGTTGTCAATCTAAAACTTTGAAACCAATGAAACTATATTTTCAAGAACCAGGGTGAAATGAATGCAATTTCAGAAAATTAAAAAAACACTCAAAAATTTTAAACACCAAAAAACCCAAAAATAACCAAAGTTTACCAACAAAAAGAGCTTCACTTCTAAAGAAAATATTTTAGAAGGAAATTATACCAGAGAAAATCTGAGATGAGAAAAAGAAAAGTGAGCAAAAAAAAGATATATCCGTTGAGAGATTTAAACCAATATCTTCTTAAAAATATCATAATGTCTACTTTGTAGAACTAAAAAAGGAAAAGCTTGAGGTAAAATATCAAAAAGTTGTACAATGTAAACTAGGAGATCAGAATTAAAAAGCTGTGAGATCTTTTCACTGTTTGGAAGGAGGTTAAGGATATTGATTAACTTTAGACTTTATTAAGTATGCAAGTTCCCACTTCAATGGTATCAATTAACAGAATGGAGCTAGCGCATATAAGTGTCAACCCAGGAGATAAAGAAATGAGAAAAAAATATACGATCATCCAAACACATTTCCAGTTAAAAGCCCAATATAATTCTAAGATTACATAGGAAAGCAAAAGATCAGGAGAAGCTAATTTACGAAGAAGAAAATGTGGGGTTAATTGTAGTACCAGATATTAAAGATTGCTTTAAAAACACTGGTAATTAAGACATGAGACACTGGTGCAGGAATAGACAAATAGACCTGAGCACGTAAGGCAGAGGTAATATTGCAGATCAGTGGGGAAAAGACGAGCCATTCAATAGATACTGCTGGAACGATTGTTAATCTGTATGGGGGGAAAATGGATATTTACCTCAAACTAACACGACACAAAAATCTTGAAGGAAAAATGGACAAAGTTAGCTACCTTAAAATTATAAACTATTCATCAAAAAATACAAAAAATGAGAAAAGTAGCCACAAAGTAATAAAAGATATTTGTAACATATAAAACCAGAAAGGAATTAGTATCCATTCTACATAAAGAATGTCTTCAAATCTATGAGAAAAGACAAGCTAGCAAAAAGGAAGAAAAAAAATTCAAAAGAATAAATAGGCCATCCACAGAATAGGGAACTCAACAGACCAATAAATACATGAAAAGATATTCAGTTTCATTTTTAATCCAGAAAATGCAAATTAATACCACAGTAAGATACTGTTTTATACCTACCATATTGGAAAAATGTTTAAAGTAGGACATTAAGAAATCTTGGTGAGGCTGTGGAGAAAGGAGTACATTAATACAGTCCTAGTGTGCATGTAAATTATCCAGTAGTGTTACTGATGTGCATATTTAATCACCTAGCAATTCTTCTCCTAAATATATAACCTAGAAAAAAGTTCTGCACATATACAGCAGAATAAATGTACAGCAGTAATCGCAATAATAAAAACTAGAAAGAACACAAATGTTCATCTATAGAAGTATGAATAGATTAAGTTTTGGTCCAATGATTACTAAATAGCAATGAAGTGAAAGAATCATTTACTAATAGCAGCATGAATCTCACAAACAGTATGTTGAGCAGAAAAAAATAAGTGCTGAGAATAATACATATGCTTTGATACACCTTACATAGAATTTTAAAATATGCAAAACCAAACAATATTTCAAGCCACATACATATGTATTATAACTATGAAGAAATGCCAGGGAATGATAAAAAGTTCTGAGTGCTGATAACCTCTGAGGGGGAAAGAAGGGAATGGCTCATGAGAAGCTTCCCTGATAATGTGAGTGACACAGTGATATGCAAATGTTGCCTATTTCTTTATGTAGGTGTTCTTTCAGCATTTCTGAAACACGTCATAGATATTATAAATATAATTTTATAAAGTATAATTTAAAGATAAAATTAAATCACATTCTTTAAAAGAATAAAGAGAAAAAAGATAAATTGCTCATTCTCTGCTCTTATATATGCTAATATAAAATGACCAAAATAAAATTAATATATTATAAATCTTATTTTGGTAAAAGTTTGAAGTCAACAGTGTAAAGTTTCACTAAAATTGGTTCACAAAATATTCCATAAAAATCTCCACGCAGTACATGCAGCTATCATCAATTAGTGCATGTGTCTGACCTTGGGTAAGGTACTAACCTCTCCAAGCTTTAGTTTTTTCATCTGTCAGTTGAGATGTCTTGGATCAACTGACTTACATGAGTTTTCTCTGCAGTGAATCTCTATGTACCGCTTTAGTATATAACTTGAATGCCTTCTCCACTAATCAAAAGCAAACGTTCCAAGCTGCAGTGTTCTGGAAGACAGAAGCCATGACTTTCACTGCAGTACCTCCAGTGCCTAGTGAAGTCTTGGCATGTGGTAGATGGTCTAATAAAGGTCTGTGGAATGAAGAACTCTGGCGTTATATACTAGTGAGTGCTGCACCTGCTAAAATCTCACCACACGGTTTACATCATCACTGCAGTGATGTTGTATACTAAAGTATCAAAAAGATGAAATATTCATCAATTCTAGGATGTACATTTTTCACATTTTATCTTCTCTAAAATCCAGATATTTATTGCGTAGATGGCACCTTTTTAAACTGTTGTCAGTCAGGCAGCAGTTGTGATGCTGTTGTCATTGCCTGGTTATGAACAAAGTTAGTTATTGTTCTTGGTGGCAAGACTAGACAACAGAATTGCCTTAATGCTACAGTCAACAAGCCTTTTAAGGAAAAAATGTGAGTCCTTTCTAAAAAGCTTTCATTGACATATTCTGATATGCTCAAGACACCCTAGCATCAAACTTGTAGAATGGATACCAGGATTTTGGAAGAACATCCTGGAGATGATAGTAGAGCACACTTTTAAGAAAAATTCAAAAATGTTAATAATTGGCACAAAGGTTTAAAAAAATCAAAAATGTTATTGATTGGCACAAAGGTTGATTGGAAAAACTCAAAGATAAATCTGAATAGGAAAACAATTCAGAAGAGGTAAACTCTAAATTTGCATAGACTTTAGGAAACCTTACCTGGTTTATGTGGCTTATATTTTCTGTATATAGGAACAAGAGTATGTTTTTTAAAATGGTTTCTCCCGTCACTGATCTAGTCTCTGAAGCTATCATGACTTAAAGGGTTAATTCCCATTGTTAATTCATAGTTATGGAAACTGGGAGCCAGGAGAGGGCAGCAGAGAACTAACCTGAAAGTTTTGTTTTAACTTTATACAGGGCACTTCACAGTTTATGAAGCTCTTTCTCTATATGTATGAACTCATAGCATCCCTGCAACAAAACTGGGGTAGGCCAGTTATTTCCATCCTCATTTAACAGACAAGGAAACAAACTTGGAGAAATTAAGTGAATAGTTTGAAGACACCCAGCTAATAAGGGGTAGCACTTGACTTGTGTTTAAGCAGGAGAGTTGGACTTTCAAGTATTCTTCTCCATTAAATGCTAGTAAACTTTAGAGAAGCCTAGTGGGTGATCAGGAAGAGTATTGGACATGGATTCTGCAAGACAGAATCTAGTTGGTGCTTGCTTAGATCTGGGTCAGCTGAGCCCAGAACCAAGGTGTCTGGAGAAGATGTCAGGAATTGGGATGCGGATGTACACTAAGAAGCCCAGCCAAAGACTAAGGGAGCTTAAGTAAATACCAAATCAGTTCATGATCACTAAAGAGCAGAAGACAGGCCTGAACAGAACTGAGAATTGGTCCAGAGAGAAAACCCCAGATGGCACGCTGTGCTATCAGTGTGCCTGAAAGCACCATGAGAACTGGTAGGGTCTCCATTTCTGCCCTTTCTGGTCGTTAAGTGGCCCAGCCACAGATATATTGAAAAACAGAACCACTCCTGGCCCCGCAGCAATAATGTTTTAAGATACTCTAGGGTATTTTAACTGGTGAAGGTATGGACAAAATGAAGAAAAGATTTGTTGTGTTCCTACCTTAATTCCTAGCAATAAAAAGAACAAAAAAAATGAGAGGGAAAGTTTCTGCTTCATTCACCAAGTGGTTATTGCTTAAAAACTCAAGACAAGAAATGGAATATTTTGAAGTCCTTCAGGGAAGGCATATATCATTCTTCACTCTGAAGAAATTGCAGTAAACCTTTTGACCTGACAGGTAGTCTAGGTGAAGCATTTTTGTCAAGCTTCATTTCTGTACTGAACAGTCATTTTACCAAGTAAGCTATGTGGTTGGGGCTTTGAAGACTTTGGTTTCTGCTGAAACTCAGAGATGGGAAATGTTCTGGGACAAACAAATGCAAACTCTACTTAATATTCCCCTGCATGGCTACCTCTTGGGAACCATCCCTGATGAGGAAGGTTGACAGGTGTGCGGGCAGCTGTGTTTTCTTAGGGAGGACGGATCCCAGAATGCAGAGCAGAGAAGTAGAGCTTCCTGACTCTGTCCACATTGTGTGCAAGACATGAATTGTGCCAATAATACAAATGTTGTGCAAGTACTTCTCCCAGATGGCCCACAAATAGGAAAATAGAAGGAGTCAATATTCTTCATTATTCATCTGGAATAAATCATGCTTTGTGGTGGGTGAATAGAAGAGAGTGTATTTGTAGTTAAGTTGCTTACATGTAGGAGGAAGATGAAGACAGGATTAGTATTTCTTGTTCCAACAACATCTGTGTTTTAACCAGACCGTTATATGTACATTTCCTAAAGACTTATATAGCATACATTAGGATACAAATACATTGAGAGCTGAATGTGTCAAACTCCTATGAGTCATTTTATTAATGAAGTGTCTTATCTTTGGCTTTCTTTGTTTTCCCTTTGCAGTAACACATACAATTCAGAAATATATTTTTTATCTGTATCTGTATTCATATCTACATTTATATTTATTATCAGAATGAAGAGAATACAGCACAGAAACAGCTCAAGCTTTAGAATCAAATGGACCCAGATATAGTTTTTATCCTTTATTTATTGGCTGATTTTTGGCAAGATACACTGTATCTCTAGAACTTAATTTCCTTATCTATCAAGTGGAGATAAAAAATACCCACCATATAGTGTTTTTTGGGGCTCTTGTAACAAATAGGAATTTGATAAAAGTTAGCTTGTGTGATTATAAATGTGTAAATTTAAGAGCATCTAGAGAAAAGTCAGGAAAGTACAAAAGCTTCAGGAGGTGGTAAGCACTTGAGAAATCTATAAAGAAAATGTAATTATCAGCTAGGATAGAATAAATAAGTACATAGTAGCAAAGAGACTGAAAAGGTACCAACAGTTGAAAAGTGGAAAGATTGTATTGTTGCGGTTTCCATATTAAAAGCATATAAAGAGAATTAAGAAAGAACATAGCTTACTTCATATTATGCTACTCAAGTGTTATAAATATGACTGGAAACTTGGCAGCAGTTTTTGAGAGCTGAGGGCCATCACTTAAAATTTGTAGCCTCAGGATAATATGCTTTCCACCCAAAAAACTTCAAAGCACCAATAGCAGTAGACCTTCGAATATGCCTAAAGAAAGAAGGAATATACATCTTCCAAATTTCTAAATTTCCATCACACATGCATGCAGGGCAGCATCACTCTTAGATGATTCCATGAGATGACTATTGGTACTCAGTTTGTAAAGGGTGACTGAATTTGCTGTAGCTATATCTTTGATTTTCCTTACCTGAATTTGGACATTATCAGATGTATGGGCATTTCTTGGTACCTCCTGAAAAGTAATACTGAGTAATTCTGTAGGAAAATGGTGCTTCAGGACATAGTGAAAGAGGGCTGGGTATGTATTTCAACCACTCAACTTCCTCAATATACTTTAAAGACACTTCTGGTCTATGGTCATATAATACCAAGTACATAATATTAAAAACTACAGTAGCTGTAAGGTTTATCACAGTAATTTGTTACTTCTAATGTTTATAATACCAAAGTTTACAAATAATTTACCAAGTCATATAAATTAAAGTAAAAACAAGGCTATCTCTGTTTGGACGGTGTCGCTGTCTAGCATTTGTGTATGTAGATAGATAAGCCATCCTGGAAATTAAAACAGGAATATAGGACAATTAAATAAGATTAAATGATCACACTTGTGTTTGTGTGTGTGTGTGTGTATACGTGTTGGTATTTGGTTTTTTTATTTTGTTTTTTGGTATAGGTCATGTCACCATGTATAAGTTTTAAATTCAGATAAACTTGATCATCAAAAGGATAAAAGGAGGAGAAACCCAACTTGTTATAACTATATCTAAGGGGGATGACTCCAATCGACTCCAGGGAAAATTTTGTCCTCAAGACTCACTTGCTGGTAGATAAATAGACTGGGGTTGAGGGAATGAGGGATGTGTATATACAGTTTTGCTTATAAAATGGCTGGTAGAAAAGGGTCCTTAAAACTGCCTAAGGGTTATGATTCTTATTTAGTTGGAGGGGTCCCCCCTCCTTTAGTTGGAGGGCATCTCCCCAGGTTTAGGTGGTCAGAGGGACACTGGTCTGAGAGCTCTGTGATATTAAAGAATGCGGACAGACTTACCTTAGCTTGTCCGCCCTGAGCGTGCTGCTCTGCCCTGGGCAAACCCTCTGCTGTTGCCCTCTAGGTTTGAGCTCTTGCATATCTTTGCAGTGCACTGACCACACTCACCAGCAGTTGCTGGAAGAGCTTTCACTTTCTGAATGGCCATTTGGCAGTTGAAACACTATTGCATCGCCTTGCTGGTAACCTCTGCCAATGGGATGGGATTCCCACTGGGAACAGCCAGCACACTACAGAAATGGGGAGACTTCATAATTTGCATGTCTCTGACCTTTTCCAGGAGCTCAACATCAGGCTCCCTGGGCACTACATGTTGCTATTTTTTCAGTATGCTCCTCAATATAAAGAGAACATGTTTTCTTACCAGAAAATCTGGTAAGATTGAAGGGCTAAAAACGCTAGAAACTGAAATTCCATTTTGGAGTGGTATCAGAAAGGCATTCAGAAGAAGCATCAACACCTGAGCTATGGATTGAATACAAAACAGTGTTTAGTCCTAGTCCTGCTGAAATATAAGAAAAGAGAAGGTTCTTTTGAGACATTTTCTCTACCACCAGAAGAGTTTTCTGTTTGGTTTTTAGGTTAAAAGCATTAGCCAACCTGTTCTTCCAACAATAGCTCCATGGACACACCTTGAGCTGTATGTACCCCCTCTCCTTCAGGGTGCCATTTATCGTATTTCTATGATTGGAGTGATCTATTTTCAATTCAATAAACATCGAACACTGACTATATGCCAGTATCTGTCCTAGGCCCTTAATAAAAGGGCCCTTTCCCTCAGGGAACTGACAGTCTAGTGAACCCTTTAGGTCTCTCTTTTTCTTTCTTGCTCACATCTTCATTTCACCAGTCCTTCAAACTTCACCTCAAGGGCTTCTCCCTCTGTGAAGATATTCCTGAATATTTTATGCCAAATACAGTCTGCATGTTCTTTGAAATTCTGCAGCATATTTTTTTTTTTTTGGCTCTGCTGTTCAGATGGCTTTGTATCTTATTCTTCCATTTACTGTAGTTTTTTGTGCACACGTTCTTCCAAATTGTATGTTTCTGGAGGCTAAAAGGTCTAGAATATAAGCTTCAGAAAGGTAGCATGATTCCGTGTTTTGGTTAGTGCTGTATCCACAGTACCTATAGTAAGTACATGGTAGACTGTCTGTAAGTACTTTGCAGAGGTGAATAAATGAATGGCTTTGTATTCCTCGTAGTACCTTGTTGTGTTGTATGTGGAGTATTGGATTTGAACTCAAAGTCTGGATTTAAAATCAAGATCAAAAGTTGGCTTTCTCTCCTTGAGACTCTGCTGCCTGATATGTAAGATGAAAACAAGAATTTCTGCTTTATTTTAAAGAGTTGTTTTGCAAATCAAATAAGTATGCTGTATATGGAAAAGAACTCCTTGTTCACTGTTAAATGAGTAGAAGTTATTACTACTAAGTGTATAATGATTAGTATGGAATGAATGAATGTTTGTATTATGGATAAATATTTATATCCCCCAAAATTCACATATTGAAGCCTTATCCTCAATGTGATAGTATTTGAAGATGGGGACTTTGAGAGGTAATTAGGGTTAGATGAAGTCATGAGGGGTGGGCCCTCATCATGGCATTAGTACCCCTGTAAGAAGAGATGCCAGAGAGCTTGCTCTTTCTTTCTCCAAGTACATACAAAGAGGTTACATGAGCACATAGCAAGATAGTGGCTGCCTACAAGCCTCAGAATGGAATCTACCTTGCCAGAATCTTGATCATGCACTGTCTAGCCTCCAGAACTATAAGAAATACAATTCTGTTGTTTGAGCCACCAGTCTATGGTATTTGGTTACGGCAGCCCACATTGACCAAGACAGCATGGATGCATGCGTACATGAGTGGACAAACTATGATTTCATAAAATCTAAGCAATTCGGGTATCCAATCAAAAGGTAAACAAAGGCATTCTGGAGAGGACAGAGACTTCAGTCATTCCAGAGAACTAACTGATGCTCAAAAGTGCTTTGCTGTAACTTTGCTCAGTATATTTCCTGAGATCAGTTTTACTCCTAAATTCAAGACATAATGGAAAGAATTAAACTGTGCATTGAAGAGACTGGGGTCTCAGTGGGTGCCTATGGCAAGTCACTGTAACTCTGATTCTTCATCTCCTTGTCTATCAAGTGAAAATTATACTGCCCAACATATCTACCGCCTAGCATTGTTGTGATGATTAAAAAAGTTTGTGTTGTAAATTATTAAACATCAGTAAAATGTGAGATTATTTTACCAGTAGCATGCCATTAAAGACTCATAGTTTGTGCTACATCCTTTGCTTCTGAAAATTAACTTCCTTACCCAAGACTTTTTTATGATCTAGACATTTCTAGCATCCAAGAACTTATTGAGAATATTAATTTTTAGTCCATACCCTGTGAGTCATAATTTCTTCTCTGTAAAACATCTCCCAGAGGCAAAGTGAACTGTCCAGGGTCACACAGCTTGCCAGTGGCACCACAAGGTTCCCAATACATGTTCAATAACTCCAGATACAGAACTCTTCTATGAAAGCACACAAATTTGAACTTTCTGGTTTTCAAACACAATATTTTTTTATTTTCTGTGAGACCTAGTTTTCGTTATTATGTTCAATTCAATAAAGGTATTATGTGAGATTTTACAAAATTTTCTGCTACCTCTAATTCAAGTTTTTGTAAATGTGCAGTATTCGCATTGGCAACTATTTTCCAGGTACAATTTAACAACAGTCCCCTTGTTAATTGTTAATGGGTCCCTTGTTAATTAAGATTGGCAGGACATCCGTATTATTGATATGTAATCATTCACATAAATTTTTAAAAAGCTGTTACTGTAAAAAATGTTGTTCTTATAAAGATTAAAAAAAGGTGTGTGATCCTGCATATTTTGAAACTTTGAACATTGGCAATAAAGTAAGGACTGAGGTTCATATTCCATATCTGTACATATTACTTATTAAGCAAATACTGAGTAGAGAGGCCTAGATTATATTTAAATCTCTGGAGGAAGGATAGTGATGAGGTGTAGAATTTTAAAATAGGCTTTTGAATGTAGCCTGTAACTAGGCATAGGGTAGGAGTTAAGAAGAAATTGCTTCACTAAGCACCATTATTCTGAAGAATAGTAAGAATAGCAAGCAAAGACATCGATGACCTCAGAGAAACATGAATAACACATTATTGCTCAGATTATATTGACAGCCTGGCCTAACTCTCAGGAATATTAAGCAGATTTGACATTGAGAAACCAGATGTGTTTCTTTGAGACCCACCTTCTATATTTTAAAGATCTTAAGTCAGTCATGGAGGAAGAACAGCAGGTATTTCTTTCCAGGCGATATAAATTTTTTCTCTCCCTAAATCTTATCATTTAATGGCAGTTCAGTAAGGAAAAGCATAAGCCCAGGACTCTTGAGCCTAGTGTGGAAAGGGATCTGGTTCAATTCTCAGGAGCATTCCTGTTCTCCTAGCTAAGGTTTCCACCTAGGAAGCCCCAAAGGGGCTGAGGTCATGATACAATTTCAGGACCACAAGGATCCCAGCTGCGAAGTTTTTCCTCTAAGCATGAGATCATGGCCTTGGACTGTGATTGCCACGCTGCCACCCCTGAATATAGGTTTAAATAATCATGCTAAGCAGGGAAATAAAAGCCAGTATCTCAGTGTTCCTTTGCCCAAATGAAAGATAAACCAACCACTAATAGATTCCCAAACTTTGTTCTTTCCTCCTGAACACAAATATGAGTATGATTTGTGCCAGATGATCTGAGAATCAAAATCATGGAGAAAATTCAGGCTCTCCCTGCAATATGCAGTCAGTAGGTTTCATTGGCTCAAAGACTAGGTAAATCAACGTAACAGAGTGCTGGGTCTACCACACTGAAGACTTCCAGGGGCTTTGAACAAATCAAACTGCTGTATCCTTGCACAGGAAACACCCCTCTGATGTGTTCTTTGTTGGTGTAGCAGAAGCCATGAAGGAACCTCTTTGGCTAGATTTTGCTTTTGATACATCAAGATATATATTGAGAACATTATTTGTATATATGTATACATGTGTGCACACATACACACACCTGAGTCAAAGTCGTTGCCAATACCTCTGAATAATCGAATACTGCTGTTATTTTGTGAGCTGCTGCCATAATTTTCTTTATTATCATTATCATCATTGATAACAATTACTGAACCCTTTACATGTACATAAAAGTAGGTGGTATTAGCCCCGTTTTACAGGTGAGGAAACTGGCTTATACCATCACACCTTATTGCATCCAACCCATGCCCACCCCAACAGCCTGGGAGACTCTTAAAATCTGAAAATTAAAGGAATGGTTTCACTTATTGAATAACCAGCATTGTGAATCTGACTATCTTAGGCTTTTAGAAGATAAATATTTTTCAAAGGTAGTAAAAATATGTATATATCATATTACTTACAGAATATATTTTGAAAGTAATAAAAGAAGTAATAAAGACCCAACCACAATTTAGCAAATGTAAATCTTTGCCCTTTTTTACCATGCAAATCTTAAATATGTACTTTTGGATGACTCTGCCCAAACCCTACCCTCTCATTCACCGTAGCCTCTTTGTAGGTCATTCATACATTTATTCAACGAGTATTTTGTGAGGAACCAGCTTTGAACCAGGAACTGTCATGGAGGCTGGTGCTACAGCAATGAACAAAACAAATACAAATTTCATCAGAATACAGAACAAAAATGTGATTATTAAAATTGATCTTGAGACGGTGATTGGGTTTTTTTTTTTAATTTAAGGCCAGAAAAATCAACAGTTTTCTCTCTCCCAATCCTACTCCAAAGCAAACCACTCCTACAATTTAGACTGTGCACCTCCTGTATGCATTATGCTAGGTTCTGTGGAGCTATCGGATAAAAGAAATGATGTCTTGCCCTCACGTAGCAAGTACAGGAATTCTGTGCTTCCAAGAATTTGGATTTTTCTAAGACTCTTTCTAGGACTCATTCTCTGCAATCTCTCTATTCATGCCTTGGTAAATCACTATTTAATATGTTCAGTGAACCCTGTGTGTTTTCAAGCTGTTCCATGGTTCAGGTCTTCAGGGATTAGTCATTTCCACTTGCCAGTGTCATGTCTCGCAAGGTATGATGCAAAAACCATTTCCCCAACATGCCAATTGGCAAAGGCACCATGTTAGGTTTTGTTCGGGCAAACAGATTAGCCCTCTAAGGGTTAATTAGGAAGCGAGCCTCTTTCAGGGTCCATAATTGTTTACTTCAATCATTTTCATACAAACTGCCATGTTTCACTTGGGTACTAATTGTGCCTGATGGACCCATTATTTTGTAATCAGAGCAGTTCCCTGGCTAGCTCTCTGGGGGTTAATTAAAGGGATGAGGTAGTGGCCCGGATATTACTAACAGACAAGACCACTTGAATTTCTCACCAACCTTATTGGAGAAAGTCCCGTTACTATGAACAATCAGGTTTCTCAGCACCAGTGGTGCCTTTCGCAGTTGGAGTTTATTAGGTTACTGTACCAAGACATGCCCAGCTGATCCATCAATGCAGCCCTGCCTGGCTTGGCCTCGTTTCCGCTCAGAGAGGACTTGTGCCAGTGGACTCTGGAAACCCAAAGTGTGTATAGGCAGCCCTGTTTACCACGGAAGATGATTCCTGCCCCGGGTTAAATGGGTGCACCTCATGGAAGTGCTGATGCCTTCAACCTGAAAGCGCCTAAAAGCTAGGAAAGCAGCAGTCTGCCCTGAAACATACTTTACTAAGCACAGCAAGAGACCACAATGATTGGTAAGGTGACTAGACATTTTTCTGATGTTGTTATGCCACTGCTGCTGCTGATGGGGGCTCAGCTTGTAATTGCCAGTACTATTCTTTTCTACCAATTTTTTTCTCCCCCCAACTGAATTTCTAGATGACGATTCTTTGTGTAAAATGATCACACATTATTTTTTTGTCTTACGTTATTTTTTTGTTTTGCAACAAGCCCACTGGGATTTAATAACCAGGAGAGAGTATTGTGTACTGAGATGCGAATGAGGAGAACGATGAATCCTAGAGCTCAAATATCTAAGCCTGTCTGTATTTGGGACAATCTGGGAAAGCAGCAAACCAGGAAAGAGGGATTGTTTGTGTGGAGCTTGGTCCTCAGACCCCCAATATCAATTACAGTGAAGCACTTGTGTTGCATGTAGAAGTGTCTGAACTATACTCATAGGCAGCTTAGGAAAATGGTCTTGGGGAAGCATAAATCATTTTTGTGGCATTAGTTCTTGCACAGAGTCTTTATAACAAAAGACTGGTTGTTTGAGGGTAGAAAATGTAACATGATGGGAAGTACACATGGCGAAGCGGAAAGATCTCAATGCAATTCTTCTACGTGTGAGTTGTGTGATTTGAGGCAATTTACTTTACCTCTCTGAGTCTCGATTTCTTTATCTTTAAGATGGGATAATATTCCCA
This sequence comes from Lepilemur ruficaudatus, assembly GCA_963574885.1. Taxonomy (NCBI): domain Eukaryota; kingdom Metazoa; phylum Chordata; class Mammalia; order Primates; family Lepilemuridae; genus Lepilemur; species Lepilemur ruficaudatus. The sequence goes on along the minus strand of CAUYRT010052463.1, from coordinate 54,933 downwards.
CCTCTGTGGGAGGCTGAGGTAGGAGGATCACTTGAGATTAAGAGTTTGAGGCCCACCTGGGCAACATAGCAAGACTCTGTCTCTTAAAAAAAAAATGGGGATAATAATACTGACCTATTTTCTGCCCCAGGATTGTTGTAAAAATCAAGCATAGTGCCTGGCATATACTACCTGGCTCAATTAATATTATGTGAATGAAAGACTGGATTAAAAAAACAATATTCCAGAAAAATCTTTGTGAGGTATTAAGCATTTACAGTCTTGTATAAGGCTTAAAATAAAAAAAAAATTATGATGAGTGATATTTTATTATATTCCTTCATTTCCACACACACAAACAAAAAAGTATGAATTGTTTGTAGCTATGTTCTGCAACTTCTGAATTGTCCCTGAAACTAGCCTGCTACTGAAATCTTTTTGCCTTGGTTCCATGATTTCCTTCCATCAGAGAAAGAAAGATGTCAGAGCAAAGTTGTTACATCCTTCTGAATCCAGGTAGAACTTTGCAATATAGGATAAGGAGTAAATGTAGTAATAAAAATGTTAGGCATGTGAAAAATCCACAGTAGGGAAATCCATAAAGATAGAAAGTAGATCAGTGGTTGCCTAGGGCTAGGGGTAGGTGGTGGGTAGAAGAAGAGTGACAGCTAATGAGTACAGAATGTTTGGGGTAATTAATAAAAATGTGGTGATAGTTGCACAACTCTATGAATATACTGAAAACTAAAAAAAAATAATAGGTAGATTGTATTTGTGAATTATTTCTATAAAGATGTTATTCAAAAAAGTACATTTAGAAATGATGATACATATATATACACAGTGATATTAGATAGATATTGATGAATGTATGGCTTTGTTATGGAAAATGCTGATTCCTTAATGAAATGTTCTAATGGAAAAGAGGAAGAAAGCACACACATCTCCAAAAAGAAGGTAGTCACCAATCCTGTGGCAACCTGCAGTACTGCATTCTATGGGAATGGTCTATCAGTGTTAGATCAGAATCTGAAGCCACTTCCCTATCTCTCTTCCTTTTCCATCTTAGATTGTTTCTTTTCTTTCTTTCCTTTTTTTGTCTTTTTCCATAATGCTTAAATATCCTGACTTGATCAAGCCTGTCCTTCTGGAAGTCCAGACAAAGTATTGATCCTAAAGACCCTCTGTCAATGAGATAGAATATTTTCTATACCCCAGAACTATCTTATTTATTCTCACTGGAATATATATTTCACCCCTAGTAGTAGTAATATTACCAGAGCCTGTGAAATTTGTAGGGAACTTCTAATTTCATTCAAGTTCCTATAAAAACACTAAGTTATTTTATTATGCCCATTTTACAGATGTGAAAACTGAGGTTTGGAGAGATTAGAGGCAGGATTAAAATCCAGGCAGTCTGGCTTTAAAATCCATGCTCTTAATCACTTTGCTATCCTGTTTTGTGTTGTCATCATTTGTTTGTTTGCTTGTGCTTTCAGGGAACTAGATTGAGAAGTTCTAGTCTTCAAGAGATGGGGTTGTAGTTATTGGGATGAATTTTAGAGAGGAACTGTGGGAAGGGTGGATTACTTGTGCTTCTGTGCCCATGGTGCACTTGGCCTCATGGTCATTATATCCCTTTATCAACGGAGGCTCTCACTACCAGTATGATTTTTCTTATACTCACCAGTCAGGCCTTAGAATTCTTTCACTCATTCATTCATTCAGAGAACCTATTAGATGCCAGGCTCTGTGCTAGGCAAATAGTATATAGCAGATAACCAGAAAGAATGTAGAGTTTATCCTCTAAAAGGAAAAAAATAAACTGAAAAATAACCGTAACAAATAATTATCGGCATGATGATTGTACCAGGGAGAATTACAAGATAGAATAAGAGCATGGAACTGTGGGCTCTCCCCTACCCTGGGGAGAGGAGACGAGGAAATGCCTCTCTAAGATAGTGGGATTGAAGTTGACTTCTGGAGGATGCTGGGGGTTGTGTTCCAATAAGAATGAACACCATGTCTCTAAGCCCTGAAGAGGAAGGAGCATGATGTTTCCAGGAAAGAAGAGAAGGTCAGTGTGGCTAAGAGTGTAAGGCAACACTGAGATCAGGTCAAGTGTTCCCCCTCAGACTGAAACCCCAATTGTACTCTTATTTTTGTACTTCCGTCTTAAATTTGCCCAACCTTGGCTTGACAATTTGTTGTCATATTTAATCTTCTTTTGGGAGCTGGCATCTTGTTTCAATTGTTACAGTTCTGCACATACATATAAGAAGGCTTACTGTTTCTACATACTGAGCTCATAGAGGGCCAGGAAATGTAGCCTTTCCTTGAAACAGGGCTGTATAGTGGTAATTAGCTCAAGCTCTAGAGTCAGACTGCCTGTGTTCAAATCTGAGATCTATTTACTTCCAGATTTGTGACCTTGACCTGTCACTTGATCCCTCTGTGCCCATTTCCCTCATCTGTAAAATCGTGCTAAAAAAGGTTTCTGACTTATAGAAGATTAAATGTATAAATAATATGTGAGGTCTTTGGAAGAGTGCCCAGCACATAGTAAGGACCCAAGTGTTAGTCCTTAGCATTAATTATATGTGTACTGTAATTAGGGGCTTAATAAATGTTTTCTGATAAGAAGTTAATAATTATAAAAAAAATTAGTTCTGATGGAATTTTCTGCCAACCAAGAAAGTTTGGAGATACTCTTGATTGATTTGAAATTCAACTCTTTGCCTCTAATTCCTAGGAGATACTCATGGAATTTCGTTGCTTTTATGGATGAAAACTAAGTATAAACTTGGGGGCAAGTGGTCATATTGTAACTTTTCATTTTGATGGGTTCTCTGTGATATAGCAGAATTTTAATTTTGTAATAATAGTAGTGATTAACCTTAAAACCATCCCTTAAAATTTATGAGATCAGTACTTCTAACTTTTTATAACTGAAGAACCTGACACTAAGAAAGGATCAGTGACTCTTCCATAATCACAGATAGTAAGAAGCAGATCTATGATTTGACCCCAGATCTTTTGGCTCCGAAGCCCTCTCCTGTCCAACTGATAGCCCATTCTTCTATTTTCATATAGTTAGGCCCCTGCCGTTGGTTCTGGACAAAGCATTGTTTAGAATAGTCAATCCAATATGTATCAGTTAAAGTTATTTCTTTATAATGACATTATTGGTCATAAAATTTTGGTGAATTTCATTTAAGTTAAAGTCAACATGACAAAGTACAGGGCCTTTCCAATATGCTGTTCATAACTGGATTTGTTTATAAAAATGTGTTCTATAATTGTATATTCTCATGAAAATTGTTATTGATAAGAGATTTGTTTTTCCAAAAATCTATGGTTGAGTTCCAATAAGCCCAATAGTTCTTTCATCATCTACTCTCTGCTCACATTTATGAAGAATATCACTGGTTACATGGCGTTCCCTGGTTGTAACCTTGAGGCAAGGGAAGGCAGAATTCTGTCTAATTGCATTGCCTGATTACCAGGAGACACTTCTATTAGCCAATAAAATACTTAGTACCACTGAAGTTGTGAACTCTAAAATTTTTGATGTATAGCCTTATAAGAAGAAATAAAACATGAGCATGCATGCCAATTTTTATATATAACTACTTATTTTTAAATTATGTAAATGCACAATTGTTCATACTTAACAAAAATATATAGTTTAAACCATAGATTAAATTGGAATAAGCTATATTTTTCATATCTTAGAAATTGCCATGTCTTTATGCCATCATTAGCTAATCCCAGCTAACTTATTAGAAGAGTAGATTTAAGTCCATATTTCAAAATTTCTTGATAAGTTTGGAATTTTATGTTTTTTTCCCCTCTGATTAGACTGTTCCTTTGTTTACCTTAAAAATTGGCTGAAAGTTTATACTAGGAATTGGAGGAAAATTGGTTCTTCAGTTTTCTTGTTCATTTGTGCTTATATAATTTGCATTTTGCTTTATCTCAACTGTGGTTAGTTTACACAAAATTTGTTAAAATCATGTGTCTACTTTGTGACAGTCATTTAGTTTAAACCCAGTAATAGAAACTCTAGATTTATTTAAGCAAGTCATGTTGAAAAACAAATGACATCACTTTTATATCTATGTATTGTAGCACTCCCTCTCTTGGGTAAAAATACTTTGGGTACCTTAAGCTATACAGATTATATGTGGGTGACAATGAGTGTTATATATCCATAAAGGTCAAAGTTTTGCTTAACTGTAGTTAGTGTATGTATAGAAATTCTGTTTTCTTTTGGCATAGTAGTCATTGCATTGCTCCCCACCACTGGTGAGAGCATCCATTTTGGAGACAACTAAAATAGATTTTAGTGCTGATGGCATCAAATATTTTTACCCATTAAGCCTTGTAGCGTCAACTCACAAATGGAGTTACTCATTAGCAAGCATAAGCATCTGTGAGGGGAGACTTTCCACTTGTCACAACCATTTATTAAGAACTGACTAAATGTCAGGTCATATGTTTGTTGTCTTCAGAGATATAAAAATGATAAAATCATGTTTTTGGCTTTACAGTACTTCATTGTTTGATTACGGAGACTAATAAGTAAAAGGAAAGCCATGGTGCAGCGTGGTATGTGCTATGATGTAATGATACCCAGGAATAAAGAGGATGTTAGGGAAGGTGGCAAATCTTGAGCTGATTTTTGAAAAACAAGTAGGCGTTAACTACACTTTGAAGTAGGAGAAGGGTAGCCTGGTCAGGGAGAAGATTCTATTTGATTTTCTGCAAAAACCTGTGACTTAACAGATGTAAAGAACAGCTAATAAGTGGAAGAGCCAGTATTCATATCAAGGTGTACTTGATCCTCCACCAAATTACCTTGTATAATGGATAAAGAAGAGAGATTTCTTCTTTACTTGCACAGTTCTTTGTATATTCATTAGCAACTGGCAAGCACTGTGTACAAGGCTCATTTGAACAACATGGGCGTGAATTTTGCAAATTATATCTCACAGAACAGTTATCCCAAAAAATGCTTAGTGGCAAATGGTTCTATGATTTAAAAAACTTGAGAAAAGCTGAACATTGTGGTTCCCTTCTGTAGATTTACAAGACATATTAACAAAAATGGGATTCTGAGAAGTCCTGCAATAAAAAACTTTAATTTTGCTTTTTAGTGTTCCCAATGAGTTAAACATGGAAAATATTTCAGCCAAATTAATTGGAATACCTTAGCAAAAATTAGTGTTGCCAATACCTTAGTAGGATAGATAGAGATATCTTAAATTACTTGAATTTTTTTTGTAATGGATTATCAATCATCCCATTCATAACTGTAATAGCTGCAACCTTAGAATTAGAGTAACAAACATTATATCATCACGTAGATTTTTCTTTTATGGTGCTCCTTTGTCATTTTATATTGGATCACTATGGAAAAGTGTTTCTGAGATACTTTAAAATTCAGTATAACATCAAATTATGTAAAAATTATATAGTATGCTTAATCTAAGGTCATATAAATTTGTCATTCTTATACTTAAAAAAAGCATGGACTGAGTGAGTTTGCAAATAATAAAGATACTATGACACTTCATAATAAAAGAAATACCAGCACCTTAGCTTCTCTCAGTATATATCAGGATTCTTTGGAGTTGCAGGTGACAAAAATAAAACTCAAATAAGCTTAAAAACCACAGGTCCCGGTGAATAGTTGGTGGCATCTCCAAGATCATTCTTAGAGTTGCAAATCCCAAGGTGTGTTTTTCTTGACAGCTCCTGCCAGGGGCTGATTGGCCTTGAGCCAATCACTGTGCCAGGAGTAGAGTGTTGCATTCAGGCCTGAGCTGTATGCAAATCACTGAGGCATCCCTGGGATGTGTGTGTGTATGGGGCGGGGGCAGTATGCAGATCAGATGAACCACATGAACTCTGCGTATTTATTAGAGTATGAGAAAGGTAGTTTTCCCATGGAAAAAGTTCTGAGACAGGACAAAAACAAAAGCTCTTAACATTTGTCATTTATTCTGAAACCAAAATAAGTTTTGATCACATAGACTTACTCTTCTTTCAAATCAAACTATGTTCATAGGTTTCAAATAGAACTAAAGAGAGCTATTTAAACTTTTAAAAGAAACTGAATTTTAAGTGCATATCTTTAAAAGAAGATAATTAATTTTTAAGTAACATAACAGATGGTTAACACAGGAGAATTTCTTTAACTTTTCTTGAAAACCTAACTTAAGCTCAACAGCAAACCTCCTTTTGCAGGTCCATATTACAAAGAAAAAATTTTAAGAAAATATACTGAAGCCCTACACTTCTAATGAACAGTCCAGTTCAATGTGGAAACAAAAGCAACCCACAAAAAAGTACTTCACAGTGTAACAAAGTTAAACCTCATTGTCGTCCTTTCTTAAGTTTGTATGGTTCATGCAAATAGATTTACTGCAAATGTTGTTATATCCAACAGATATATAATATTGAGTATGACAGAAGTGTGCAATGCCTAAAATGGCCTGGCCACTTAGAGTCCATGGCTGAGACTTGTTTAGAGCCCATTTGTGCAACCCTTTTCTCACCTCCTGCGCCTGTTCTATCAAGATATTACTAAGCCATTTAAAAGCACAGATTATAAGAAACTACAGGGAAAAGGAGATGAGTTCAAGGCCTCTTCTTCAATCATAAGTCCTCTTCATTCATAAGGAATTAAGTCTGCAGGAATATAAGAAATTATACATAATCATTTATGAGGACAAATCACAAAGAACAGAAGGAAAGACTTTTAAGCATTTTGCTTGGAAATACTTTTTTAAGTAAAGCATTCTATGGTTTCTTCTCTCTTCCCTTCCAGAGGGGAAAAAACCTGCTATTTTATAGCAGGTTAATGTGTTTTGTTTTGTCTTAATCAGAAAGCATATTAGGTAAAGCCTATATGAGGAGTATTCATATTTTAGAGGAAAGAAGATGACTCTTTTATATAGCATTGTAGTATTAGGCATACAAAGAAAAGATAGGAATGTGTGAAAGTAGTGCTTGGATATTTGAAAAGGCCATATTTCTAACACGATAGCATAAAAACCTAAGGTTTTGGTTTAGTATAAAAACCTAAGGAATAGGCCAGGTGCAGTGGCTCACGCCTGTAATCTTAGCACTCTGGAAGGCCAAGGCAGAAAGATTGCTTGAGGTCAGGAGTTTGAGACCAGCCTGAGCAAAAGCGAGACTCCCATCTCTACTAAAAATAGAAAAATCACTTAACTCCAGTGAGAATGGCCTTTATCAAAAAGTCCCAAAACAATAAATGTTGATGTGGATGTGGAGAGATAGAAACACTCGTACACTGTTGGTGGGACTGCAAACTAGTACAATCTCTGTGGAAAGTAACATGGTGATACCTCAAAGAGTGACAAGTAGAACTACCATTTGATCCAGCAATCCCATTACTGGGCATCTACCCAAAAGAACAAAAGACATTTCATAAAAAAAGATGTCTGCACTGGAATGTTTATAGCAGCACAATTCACAATTGCAAAGATGTGGAAACAACCCAAGTGCCCAACAATACATGAGTGGATTAAGAAAATTGTGGTATATGTATACTATGGAGTACTACTCGGCCACAAAAAACAATGGTGATGTAGCACCTCTTGTATTATCCTGGATAGAGCTGGAGCCCATTCTACTAAGAGAAGTATCACAAGAATGGAAAAACAAGTACCACATGTACTTACCATCAAATTGGTTGACTTAACTGACCAACACTTAAGTGCACATATAATAGTAACATTCATCGGGTGTTGGGCAGGTGACGAGGGAGGAGGGCCCTATTTTTTAATGTGATCAACATTTCTTTTAATGCCTGATAAGAGCATAAAAAGCCAAGGTCCCCAATGATCCTCCCATCCGGGACACATTGACTTCTGTAACAAGCACCTCCTCCCCATTTCCCATCAGAGAATCCCACCCCTACATCACACTTTTGCACAGCTCTATTCCATCAGCAAATTCTCTCCTAGGATTTTGCTTCTGTCAGCAAAATCTATTTCTCCTATTTCTCCCGTGCAGAGGCTGCTAGGTCAGTGGGAGAGGCGGGCTAAGGTTGCCCTGTGTAACAGATGGGGCCCAACTTACTTTAAAATGTCTGTAATGCATACATATTTTTAGTAGTAGCATGGTCAGTGAAGGGGACAAAGTTTTCACCAAACTTGCATGTGGGTCAGACATTTTCCACAGCTCCCCAAGCAAGATTTCAATAGGGTTGTCTATAGAGTGCCTTTGGGCAACTCTCATGAGCACTCACAGCATGGTGTACTGAAAAGTTAGCGTTTTGTCTTGAATCACATAATTATATGACACCCCCCCCCAGAAATGGAACTTTTAGTTTCATTTTCCTTATTTCTGCAATAAAGATTAACTTATCCATTCAACATATAATTATTAAGCACCTACATTGTGACATATTGTGCTAAGTACTAGAGATACAGAAGCACATATATATGGTAGACCCTTAACAACTGGAACTGACAGTAAACACAGATTATATAATACTTGGCCTTCCCTTTCGCCCCATGGCTGTTGTTAAGCAATTGTTTTTATTTTATTAAGTATCTATTCTGTGGCTAGCCATTGATATTAAGATGAATAAAGCAGAAGCGATAGTTCCCAATTAGAGTGCAAGCAGCTCATGGTCTAGCTGAGAAAATGTAATCAGCTCTGAGAATAGAGAGTAGTTTGGATTCTTTCTTGCCTTTAGCATTTACATCCCTGCTTGTTAAAATGCCAATGTCCAATCCCAATATAGACCTATTAAATCAGAATCTCAGGGTGAGGCCTTGACATCAGTTTATTTTAAAACTCCCCAGGTAATCTTGATTTGCAGCCACGGCTGAGAACCACTCATCTTATAATTTGCAGTCTCTGAGACTGGCTGCAATGCTTTGATTGTAAACCCTTCCTGACCTGCAGCAGGCTATGATAGCCCAGGAAAGAATTCAGAATTTAGCATCATCAGTTCAGGCTTTAGATTCTTAGAAGTTGGGGTTCATACTTTTTTCGAAAGCTTTAGCAGATTCTGTTTCTGTACTATTAATTTTTGTAAAAATATGAATAAATAAGTAACCATTACTAAATTTTATATAATTAAAAGTTCTTTAGAAGATATATATTCACAAAATTTGTTTGCTTTGCAGTCCGTTATGATCTTACTTCTGCTTAACATTATGTTTTTGTCTCTTATGACTCTCCCTCTTGCAGCTTAAGATTTAGTCATACTAAACTGCCAGCGCTTCCCTGATTGCCATATTCTCGCTGTAGTTCTTTGCCTGTGTTGGTGCTAGAGCCAGTCCCTGGCATATCTCTAGAAAATGTTGTGCCAAACAGAACCACAAGTGGAACTGTACACTTTAGCTTTGTGGAAGTCCCCAAATTCTGCACAGTGGATACTGCCTCCTTTGCATGAGGTGTGAGCTATGTGCTTTGTGTCGAAACAGAAATAATGTTGTTCAAATGATAGCCTAATAAACTAGTCATTACTTCTAATTGCTGGTATTAGCACTTTAAATTTCCATCCTCCGGTATTATTGTTGTTTTCATTAAGCAGCTCTCAAACTTGTAGCACTTCCCTACTTTGTCAAAGATCAAGTTGCTGTAGGAATTTATTTGGGTTGTCTTTTTCAGAATCCATAATTTTGTTGCTGAATTCACTGCAGAGAATGGTGTGCTGCTTTAATGAATTAAAACTTAAATCTGGAATACTGGCTGGGCCCAACTCTCCCACTGCTGATTCACATCTCCTTGGCATATCACAGTGGTAAGAATACAGAGAGCACAATGCAAGAAACAACCCCAACTGTGTAAACAGAGATAGAACACATGGAATTTGAGGCAGTGCCTTCAGTGCCCAGGGCAATTGTGATTTTGAATATTCTCTGCTTATTTTTATTGATAGGTACAAGAAACTCCAACATTTTACTGTGCGAACTTTGTGTCCCACACTTTCACATTCTTGGACAGAATGTGTATGCTGTTTTTTGATTTGGGTTTTATAAGAGGCAAATTCCTGAAATTCCAGTGAACCTGAATTATTGGAAAGAAGGAGTGATATAGAAGAAAAATGTGTGCATTGGAACTTGGAAGAGAGTGGTTAGAACCCAGCTATAATACTAGGCAAGGTTTGAGATCCCATGCAATCTCCCTTTCAGGGTTATTGCAAAAATTGAATGAGATCATAAGTGAAGTTTGAATAAGATCATTAAGATGTAATCAGCTCCAAGAGGCAGGAATTTATATCTGTTTTGCTCCCTGCTGTATCTCCAGTGCCTTGATTAGTGCCAGTTACAAAGTATTCATTTAATATTTTTTTGATAAATGAATACGATATATGCAAAATATCAGTCATAATACTTGGTATATAGGAATATTCAATAAATGGAAGTTGTTAGAATTGTTTTCAGAATCAATGGGGGATGGGAAAAGTCTATTCAATAGACGAGATTTAAGAAAATTAAATGCTGTAAAACACTTTGAAAATAGAGGATCTTTTCTGCAGGAAACTGAGAGATTTGTCATTAGTTTTATGAGCTTGTCCCAGTAATGCATCTAGCTATAGTCTTTCTCATGGTTCAGTCTTCCCGTTAGAGAAAACCATGTCTGTACTGGTAATTGTGCTGTAGTTACGACATCAACGCTATCTGTTCCACAACGCATAAGAATATGGCTCAACTAACTGTCACAGCCAGAACTCTTCTGAAATGATGGTTTGCACACAACGTTCTGTGTAGGAAAATGAAAACATGAAGATGACCTTGGAGAAAGGGGTTAGCTAAAAGCTGGACTTGAAAAATTCTTTTTTCACCAGAAAAGAGTACAATACTTTTCCTTTATAAGTTATTTTAAAAGGGGATCAAAGGTATCTCCAGGTTCTATTGAGGATAGTCTTTTCTTCTGTTTCTTTATTATTGTTATTTCTCTATGCAATTTTTGTGTTTATATGTCATTTACTTGGTTTTTAGGACTTTGAGGCTTACCTTCTGAATTTGAATGAGATTTTCTTATATTATAAATTTGAATTTGACATTTTTATACAAATATTTTTTTAATTAGTCATGTTATATAAAGAATTACAACATTTTTCACTTAATAGAGGCTTTAGCTCTTTATATATTTAGTTGTGGTAATATGTTTCATTGAGTTTCTTCTATGACTTATATCGTGTAAGTGATGACTAACATTTTTGTTTTCTAAATTGTAAAATTTAATGTTATTTATTAAATAAATTTTTCATACTTCTTTAAGAAAGCTGACCTTTATCACATATGTTTCGGGTTTATTCTAATTTTTCCACTCTTTCTTGTTGGCATGTCTTTCTGTGTTTGTGCCAGTACCATACCATTTTGAAGTTCTAATACTTCTTTTTAAATTTAATGTCTAATGTAGTTAGATTTTCTTATTATTTTTAGATTTTTTATTATAGTCTTACCGTTTCTCACATTTTTCATGGAAATTTTGTTGAATTTTGAAAAATCATATTGCCATTTTGATTGAAGTTATGCTAAATCTATAATTTCCTTGGGGTGAGTAGATAGATTTATAATTTTAGTCTCACTGAGGCAAAAATTATACCTGTACTTTAGTTTTTTAAAAAATTTTCAATAAGGGTTTATAGGTTTCTATAAAAAAAGATTTTGCTTTTTTCTTGTTCAGTAGAAGCCTAAGTACTTTAGATTATTTTTAATAAAAATGGCAAAAATTTACTAAGCATGTAATATGTACCTGACATTGTGCTAATTATAGTTATGTGTATTATCTCAGGTCATCCATGCAAGATTCTACTTGCATGGATACCTACTAAGGTAGTTTCTGCTATTATCACCATAATACTTATGAGGAAACTGAGGTTTAGGTTGATCATATAAGTTTTCCAGGGCCACATTGCTGTTAAATGATAGAGCTGTGATTTGTACCCAGAACTGTCTGACCTCAAAGGCCTTAATCACCACCCTATACTTATTAAACTCATAAAATTTAGCCAGAATGAAAGCAAAATTCTTATGCTAAGGTCAATATTTCAATTGGATAAGAAGAAGCAAGCCAGTATCTCTTTAGAATGTGAAAAAGAGCTCAGTTGTTTAGCAGATCTTTTACATACTATGATTCAATAAAGTGACGTGATTGCTGTTGGGAAAACTCGTGCTAGAACCCAGAAGTGTCTTCCATAAGTGGAGGGCAAACTCAGGCCAAAGAAAGAGGAAGACCATCCCAGGTTGATAGGTAGTCAAAGATTTATTCAGAGAAAACTTACACAGGGCAGCAAGAAGATGAGGTAGATCTCTGTGCTTGCAATACACGTCTGTCTAACCTTTATACTATGAAAAGGGAAAACAATGTCACTGATGGCATGTTAATCCACTGCTTGCTTTCTTCATCTACTTACTCTCTGCTAAAAGGGATTGTTTGGGGTTCCCTACAAACTGGTCAACATTCCTAAGGGGAGGGAGGAATGTTCCAAGCTGCAGCAGTTATCTTGGAGCCTGTATGCTTTCTCCAGTTCCTGGATCCTACAACTCCCTTCTTGGTTACATACCCAGGACATATTTTCACCACAATTGCTTTAAACAAAGTAATGAAATCGAGTTCTGTGCTAATAGATACATGATGTCAGTTTATGGAAGGAGATACTCCTGGTGGATCAACATCCAGAATGCTGTGTTCTCAGCCTCACATTTTAAGAGTGGCTTATATAACTGTGAGTTTCATTAGGGGACAATATCACAGGAGATAAAGAGGAGTTAGATGGAGTCAATGGTTCACAGGTGGGAACTTTGAGTGTGATTAAAAGAAGACATCTGAAGAGCTATTATGAGCAGGAGGGAATAGATATTTAGTGAACAGAAGTTTCAAGGAGACAGATTTTGGCAACAGTGAAATCTTTAAGAATTAGCCTGTCCAAAGTGCAACTGGTTTCCTTGCAATTTACTAAGTGTCTCATACTTTGAAGTGTTTAAGCAGAGACCAAAGGTTATAAAAAAGGGATTCCTCAATTGTAAAGGAAATTGGCCTACATTAGTGGTTCTTAAAGCGCAGATATAGGATCCAGTAGCATCAGCCAGAAACTGTAGTTGTTAGAAATGCAAATTTGGGGGCCCCACCCCAGACGGCTGAATCAAAATGTGAGGATGGGACCCAAGAACATGTGTTTAACAAGCCATCCTGATGATTCTCATGCACACTAAAGTTTGAGAACTACTAATCTAGATAAATTCTTAATGTCCTTTACAGCTATGAAGTTTAACTCTTCTTACTATTTGTCATACAGTATGTTTTTACATCAATCAATACAATACCAATGGGGTACTTCATCTAAAAGAAGTTAGTTATTGAAATGGCAAGAAGATCTCATTATAAAGTGGCTTCATCCAATAAATGGCTTTATAATGTCAACCCTGACACAGCGTTTCAGCTGAACTTCAGGTACCCCAGCAAATGGATGGAAGTCTCCCATGCACACCAAGCTGTGTCCATAGTGAAGGCAATCACCCTCATTATATGCCTATTTTTTTTTTTTTTGCAAAGGACAGATGAGAAAATGAAGAAAAACCTGAGTTATCATCATAGTTTTACTCTTTCCTTTTCATCATCATCAAACTGAATTGAAATCTTCCAGAGGTGGGTTGCAGTAGATTGGGAGAACATTTTAATTTCTTATAGCTAGGACATAATCAATGTTGAGCAGTGTTGGATTTCTTTTGCCACTTACCCATCTGCTTGTCCCAACATGCTGTGAATTCCTTTGGCTTTGAGGCCATGTCTCATCCATCTTTGTATCTTCCATAGTGCTTAGCCCAGTGCATGTGAAACTTTAGTGCTTGACCATGGTTTATTAAATGTATTATAATTTGGTCAATTCTCCAGGTTAAAATTTTTTTCCATTTTGAAATCAAAGTATTATGATTAAATAAAACACAGAAGAGTAGAAGAAAATGCTCTAGGCTCCCATAACCAAACAAACACTATTTACATTTTAGAGTAATAACTCTCAATCTTTTCTCCCATTCTGTAAAACTTTGTTTGTTTTACATGGTTATAATCATACTTTGCATACAATTCTGAATTCTGCTTTTTCCCCTTAACATTGTGCATCGGGGAATCAAATTACATGATACGCTCAAATGTGCAAAGAGAATATAGCTTTTTAAGTTGCTAGAGCTAACTTGATTCTTTTCGTTGTACTAGGTAATGGGAAAACTTACACTTGACGATTAATAACTTAGTCTTTTCCAATTTAATCAGTCCATGTCTGCAAATTATTCAATAGAGTTCAACTCACTCTCAGTGTTGAGTTAAATAATCCCTTGGATGACTGAGCCTATTTTGGATAAATGCTTAATGTTTCAGATTTCCTTCCCACCCCCTGCTTCTTTATAAGACAAAAAAAAAAAAAAAAGAAAAAAATACACTCAAATTCTAAGAGGGGTAGTGGTGGGAGGGAGCAGGTAAAGGGTTTATGTAGGAGCATGATGATAGGGTAAAAAAATCTCAATATTCTCCCTTATTTCATTGTCTGGCTTCTGCTGACTCACTGGCCTTCTCAGAGCCCCCATATCTGCTCCCCTGGGACCTCTGGTACATTGGGGCTCTGGAATGCACATTCAGGATTTGGAGGGAGTCAGGGGAATTGTTTTATGCTTATATATCTAACCATCTTCATCAAACCAGTTTTATACCATCACTCGTATATTACTTTGGATGTGGGCCTGAGTGAAAGGTGGAGAAAAGGAAACAATCCCTGTGCTTTCACCTTTCTCTTCAACCTATGGAAAAGTTTCCCTAGCCCTTAAAACATCTGCCTGAAAGGAGAAGTCAAGGCCCGTGTTCTTCCCACCTACTTGCTCTAATTCTTCTCCCTTCTTGTTTGGGCTTCTTGATCATGTCTCCCTACTTGTTTGGAGTCTCCCTATACCAACATGAATAGAATGGTTCTTATTTGATTAGAACTACCGTATCATACTATTTATCCTATGTTTTCTATGCACTTAAAAAAATAAATTTTTATAAGGCCAAGCTCTTGATATGGAAAAGGGGGGACTTTGAAAATAGCGACCCATGATGTTGCACCACAGACCTGGCTTTCAGATTATCTGTGTTCTTAGAAAGCCTGTTTGGAGACTAAAGCTGATCCATGACATCTGGGGCACTACCCACTGTCTCCTTCCCTGGAGAAAAAGACATAGTTGCAACTTAACATGATGTAATGGTCAAATAAAATGTTTGTTTAAAATTTTAAAATATCATCCATGTTAAAATTATATCAAAACACCCCTACATGCTCTGGTGTTATATACTAAGCACTATAAAAGGAGATGTAGGTACTTTACTTAGTCTGAGTTGGTGTCATTATTCCCATTTTGCAAATAATACATTTAAGCTAAAAATAACTTTCCCTAAGTTTCACAATGAGGGCATTATTTCAACTATATCATGCACAATATTTAATCAAAACCATGTACTGTAGTTGATTTAACCATTCCTCTATATTTGGACACTTAAGTTGCCTCAGGTAGTTTTAAAGGCAGATTTATAACTCCTAGAACAAAGGCCTGGAGTTTATCATTCAAAGAATACTTCAAACCCAATGGGGAAAACTCGTAGATTAAAAGAAAACTGAAAGGTATATCTACAGCCAATTGCAATGCAATGACCTTAATTGGATCTTGATTCAAACACAATGTAAAAACAAAATGAGTCAATTAGGAAAACTGAGCATTGACTGAATGGATAGTTGATGATTATATGGCATTATTATTTATTTTGTAGGTATTATAGGTTTTAAAGAGTTTTTAGAGATATATACTGTATTATTTTGGAAGAAATGAAGTCATGCCAGGATTGTTTCAATCTAATATGGAGTAGAGGATTGGGTGGGTGCGAGAAGGGCAGATGGAACAAGATTGGCCACAATTTGATTATTGTTGAGCTGGGTGATGGGTACATGAGGGTGCATTTTTCCATTCTTTTGTATGTTCCATAAAGATTTTTTCTTAAAAATGGAATAATGGAATAACAGCATTACCTATGCTTTGAGTTCTGAGTGATATTTTTTCTAATCTTAGTAAGCAAACTCACATTTGTATGACTTCAGCCCCAGTCCCCAATCCCCCAACCCCTCACCTTCAACCACTGCAGAAACCACAACGTTCCGTTTATATACTATACGTCACTTGACAAATTACTTTTGGGTGAGCCTTGTCAGATGAAAAATCTTCCTCAGTGTAGAGTGAAGAGAAGGTAGTCGATTCTCTTGAGTGACGTGTGTGTGTTAAGGGCACGTAATCGACACAGCTAGTGAACACAATGGTTCTCTGAGATAGGCCTTGCCAGAGCCTTGTTATCGCCCTTCATGCTGCAGTTTTATCATGTGTCTGAAAAAGTGTTTCCCCTGCCAGGCAGGAAAGAAATTTGAAAATTAATGCTAGCTTCCAATGCCCGGGAGGCATACACTGACATCTTCTGCCTGTCTCGCTGGTGAAGCTAGGCCGTCCTGCAGAGTGTCTCATTAGCACCGGGGGCCTGGCCCAGACAGGTGCCCCAGTCTTTGTGTGCGTGCTATCTGGGTACAGTTTTTATTAAATCCATGCAATATACTAAAGTCACATTGCATTAGACCCCCCAAAGTGTGCTTGTTTTCTGTAGAAATGTTTACAGTATTGCCTCTCCTCTTCTTTCCCCCATGCTATTGAACCAGGTATCTGGCAAATTCAGCTCCACTGAAATAAAAGGTGGCAATTTTTCATTAATAACTCTTTCCCTCTCAATATTATTCAGAATTTCCATTTGCATAATTATTAACATTTGTTAAAGGGGAGAGGGAAGAAAAAACGCAAAAATAACATATATGGGAGAGGAAGAGAGAGAGTAAAGAATGTAAGGTATTATTTATTGCAGAATATGAATGAAGCAAGTACATTATCATCTTGAGATTCTAGAGGGATTTTGAAATGAAGACAAAACACTAAAAAATAGATAAAAGATTTGAATTTTTCCATAACACACATGGTAAATTTAAAGTGTAGGGGAAAGAAAAATCCCTTTGAATTTATGCCTTTCTTTCATACTGTGTATAAGCTAATGCCAGGATTCGGGATGAAAGATTGTGACCTTTGGTTATGTCATGTTCTCCTCCATAGTGTCTCTATAAAACTCAGAGAAAACAGGAGCATATCATTAAAAATATTCACATGAAAGTCAGCCTAAGACATAGCCTGTCATCAAACTCACAGCATATACCAGTGACTTTTTCTTATCTTTTTCCAAAACTTAGCTTTGTCAATTTTATACACATTGACAACTCTCTATGGAACAGATTGATTTCTTCAGGGTGTAAAGCAAAAGAGGGCAAGTTGTAGGTGGTGATGGTAGTGGTGATAGAGATTAGCAGGTGTATTAAAGGGGTGAATTTTCTACTCTGGTCCTTTTAAGAACAGCGATTATCAGGAAATGTTTCAGAGTTTTAAGTTGAAAGTAAATGGAAGAAAAGGAAGTAAATAGTAGGTAGATCCACACTCATTTGTATCTTCAATTCTTACAGGCTTGGACAGGAACAACTGTGCTAGTTCTAGGCTGGATGCTTCACACATTTTATTTAATTAAATCCTTAGAGGCATGTACAGAGGTATATTTTATTCTCCCCATTTTACAGATGATGAAACTGAAAATTGAGGGAAGTTCAGTAACTTACCCAAAGTCATATAGCTAGGAAGTCACAGAGCTAAGCTTCAAAACCTGCTCTGTCTGATTCTAACATTTATTTCCTTTCTCCTGCACTTCAGTGTCTCTATTGCTACAAAGGAGATGGTGGTGAAGTAGTTTATGGGTTTTTAAAGAATTATTCCAGGCATTAGGGAGTTATAAACTATTAAAATTGCAATAATTATGACTACAAACTTGTATGTAAGGTACCATGGAAAAAGAAAAGAGTATATAAATTATAACCTGTCACTATTTGCATGGCCCTGAACTAATGTCTTAATTCTCTTGGCCCAAATAATCTCTGTCAAATATAAAGTGATTTGGTTAGATCAAGTTTAAATTATCTTTTTCTCTCATGAGTTTCTTTTTCTGGTTGATGGATTCTAAGTCTCAGTCAGTCAGAACTGAGACTTTAAAAAATCTGAATGCTTAGAGGGGCTGAATTTTAAAAGAATTATCTTAAATTGTTAAGCAATGTTAGTCGCTATGTGTGTCTCTCTCTCCCTTACTCTTGCTTTTGTGCACACACTCTCACAGCACCCCCTCGCTCTACATACCTAGCATTATTATTTTTACTCAAGGAAGTGCAATTCAGAGATTTCATGTACAGAGCACACAGGTAAGGAGTGGTTCCAGGCAGTTTAGTGGCTCAGCACAGTTTGATCATTAAGACGGTAGCCACTCTGTCCAGCCCACTGTCCACCCACCACTCCTTGCAAACTCACTGAGGGATGTTGATCTAGACACAAGTCCAGAATTCTAGCTACTTTGGTATGAGCCTATGTTGGCCTCCTCTACCTCTGAAAGTCTCTGAAAAAACAGTTAACAAGGTGTAATAGAAAGAGAATAGAGCTAGATTCAGATCCAGATGGTCTTGGATGTCTTTTGAAGGGACATTTTTTCAGTCAATAATAGTGTAACTTTTTTGTATTCCACTCTGCTTTCACTCTGAGTTTTATGGAGAAAAGGCTAACAGCAGTGCTATGGCCTGATTATACCTATTGAAAATATTCAGAGATTCAGCTGGATGAAGTCCTCCCCTCCATATGTGCTGTCAGTACGTGACTGTCTTTCCCGCCAAATTGATAACTCCAAGAGTAGAAAATGTACTATAGACTAATCCTTTTGTGGACACAGCACCTAGTACACAGTGCCTGATATGTAGTGGGCAGTACATCCAAAAAGTAGCAGAGTATATATTGTAGTGGAAAAAATGTGAATTGTGGAGCCAGACACTCCTGGGTTCAAAGTACTGGCTCTGCTAATTAGTCTGTGTGTTTGGGGAAAAGTCAGTTAAATTCTCTGAGCCTCAGTTTCCTTATCAGTAAAATAATAATGAAGCTTCCTTGGACTGTTGTTTAAGGTTTTGCAACAGTCTAGACAAAGCAGCTATTGAAAGCACTCAATATGTTGTAGCCAATAGTAGCAGTATTTGCAGTAGGCAGCACTCAATAAATGTTGGAACAATAGGATTATTATCAATATCTGGATTATGAGCCATGTCATAATAGACGCTGCCTTGAACCTATCAAGAAAAAAGTATTTTATTATTTAAAATCCAAAGAAAAGGATTTTAACAAATTACAAGCAATTTGTCTTGTGAGGAGTAAACCCTGCCAGAAAAAAAAAAAAAAAGACGACTTCAAGCAGTCTTTGAACAACCACTTAAAATTGGGAAGAAAGTTTACTGGATCATTGTTAGGAGCCTTGCAATTCAGCAATTTTGAAATCCAGCTTCATTTTTGGTAGTGAAGGCTTCCCAGTCAAACAACTAGCCTCATTTTTCAAGACAAATTATTAGTAATCTGCTTTTGCTGCAATTGCATAAATTCTTTGGGGAAATGGAAGAGATTACAGCTAACTTTTAATGAATCAATCTGTTTTGCTAACATCAACAAAAAAATAATAAGAAAGAAGGCAAAATGTAGTGTGTAAGGAAGGGAGTGATAATCATTCAACATTTGATTTACAGTCCAAATGCAGTGAATGAAACCAAATGGTTTTGAAAAATCTCCCAGGACCAAAATAAAATGGGTTTCTCTATTTCATGCACATGGGCTCAAGCTCACATATGTTTTAATAAAGTTCCTGTTTTCAGGGAGTGTGGCAGATGCGTGAAGGAGAGAGAGTGTTCAGCCCATCTGTGACCCCATGGAGCTGATCCTTCCTCAAAATACACAAGGCGGTGGGGAGTGGATCGGAGACGGCACTCTCTAAGAGAAAAGAAAATAAAAATGGACCTTCTCATGAGCCCAACACCAAATAAGTGGGGCACTGGCATTTGTGTCTATTAAGGAAAATAATTTTAAATGAGAGACTATTTAAAGACTAAATTTGTTGCATCTGGTCAAGTGACATCAGGAATTGAGAACTTGTCGTGATTGAGTTGGTTCTCACGCAGAGTATACTCCAAAAAGCCACAAAGATTTTCATCCCTTCCCTCTCTGTGGTCAACAGCAGGTCTACCCAGATATGGCTTTTTTGTCTATGCAGGGTCCAAAAGACTTGTATGCACTCAATGGAGTCATAAGAGATGCCACTCATCCTTTTCTACACACGCACACACGCCCCTCTTACTCTCATTCTTCAAGGCAACCTAGATGGCTTTCCTCCAGTAAGCTTTCTTTGATTTCCCCTTCCCTTCTCCACCTTAATTGTGCCTCTTTTATAAGTTAGAATATATATGCAGTAATGTGTTTTCTTATATTTTGCCCAAACAAAAATACCAGATTATCTTCACACTTAAATTTTATATGTTGAACATTAAAAAGATTTTTAATTGCATAGTCAAATGTATTGATCTTTTTCTCTATTAGCCTGATTTCTTGAAATAGAGGGCACAGCCTTATTCCTTTGAGAGGCATTTATAGAAAACTATACTTTATGAATGTCCAGTTTTCAGAGGCCTCCCAGGCAACTTATACTTGTTTTTCAATTCTGTGAGTTGGAGGAACAATTATTAATGTATATAGGTCCTCTTTCTCTTGCTTACTAAAAGAATTCTGGCTTTGTCCTAAATTTCTTCCTCTTTTCTGAGGATGATCTTTCTTTGCCTAACTCCTTCAAGATTTCATGCTGCAGAATCAAGAATAGTGGCCCCTGTGAAGAAAATTCAGCAGGTTTATTCAGAAGAGATGTAGAGAGAACTTCTAAAAAACAAACAACTGTGGTGTCTAAGGAAGTAAATATAGAAAACAAATAGAATTTTTAAAATATATATTGCTGTGGTTTGTGAATATCCTTCATTGTATTTGAAAAATACATACAGAGAACCGCATTGTTTTTGAACATACATTTTGTTTATTGTAGTGTTTTTCTTTGATCTCAACATTGGTTTGGTTATAATGTATTATAATCTGATAAGCAATGCTTTTTAAATTTATGAATATGTGCACACCTCTACAATTTTCTATCATATATATTTTGAATACTTCAGATTCTTGGTCTCCCACATCATTTTCTTTTTTTCATTAGAGGTCTCTTCTGGTCTCATAGTGGTTTTCTTTTCCCCAGCCACTCAATGAACAGTTACTTAAATGAACCATGATAAATGTCTGTCCTGGCATGGTCTCAAATTGAATCCATTATAAATGTTGGGTTGCTTAGGCCGAAATGCCTTTTACCATCCCAGAAAATGAAATTACAGACTCATTTTTCAGAATTAGCTAAGAAAACCATGTTCATAAATCCTCTGATTGAAAGGTAGTGTAGTCTGGTGGTTCAGAGCTCAGCACTGAAACTCACTACCACGGTGCCTAGTTCAGCTAGTATTGTCTGTGTAATCTTAGGAAAATTACTTTATCTATGTCTCAGTTTCCTAACCTAAAAGGAGAATATTAATAACATTAACCTCACAGCATTTTGGTGACACTGTAAATGAGTTAGTTCATGTAAAGAACTTATAGATTAGCTGGCGCCTAACATAGTAACTGCCCCCAAATAGGAAGTATTTTAAGAGGTAGTTCTACAGATACTGCATGAAAAGTTGGTAGAACTGAAGGCAAACATATTTGGTGATCCATATTTAAGTTCCTTTGTTCTAATCCATTCATTCACTAATTCAATGGTGAGACAATGAACCCTTTCCATGACAATTCTGGCCATATGCCAGCAATGATGTCACAAAGATGAGGAAGACGCAGTTATTTCTCCTAAAGAGTTCACAGCATGTGGAGAAAAATAACCATATAACCAATAAACTAAAATGTGGGAAAGTGCACGAATAAAAACATCTATGACAGACAAAGCTAGCATGAAGGAAAGAGTAATTAAGACGGTCCAGAGTCTCTCGGAAGGCTTCCTAAAGGAGATGAAAAATTAGCTGAATAGATGAAGGGTGAATAGGAGTCCACCAGGCAAACAAGCAGAAAAAAATATCAATTCTAGGCAAAGTAAGCAATGTGAAAAGTTCTGAAATAGTAAGCAATTTGGTCTTACTGGAGTATAAAGTTTAGCAAGAGATGATGCTAGGGCAGTAGCAGGAGCCAAGAAGACACTGTGGGCTCTGCTAAGAAGAGAGATCTAAGTCAGAGATGGCTGCTGTTTGTTGCCTAAGCAGTGTTTGTATAACGAGGGGTTCAATTCAGAGCTGCCTCCATACCCTAATCAGAGACAGGTTGTTATTTGGTTCCACTCACACTTATGTTTCCCTAAGTTGACATCATTTGAATGGAGTGCTTAAGCTTGGACTTTTGGAAACAGGAATTCATTCAGAATAAGCAAATCAGCAGCATGCATGAATTACAGATGTGTAAAAGTGTGTGCAGAGCCTTTGATATAACTAATTGCAATAAGCAGTACACCTTTCTCATTTAAACACTGATTTCTCATTTGTGCAGATTCATAGCCTTCTATTTTCCCAGTCCAAGTTTTCTTTTGCACTTGTTGTCCAGACTGAGTTAGTCGTCATTTTCTCTGTCTAGAAATAGTCCGGCTTCTGAATTCTCTTCACATAAGTTGACAAGGAAGGAGCTTTCCCCTAACTTGTCTTTTATCTTACACATGTGTCTGTTTGCATTTTTCCATTCACGATATTTCACTACATTGCTAAAAGGCAACCACAGTCCTCCACTGAATTATGTACTTAAGCATCATCTTGGTTTAGTTGAGTTGCACCAATCTTTGGACTAAAGTCTTATGTCTTTAGCTGTCATTGCATCTTTCCCAAAGCAGCATGTTTTCTTTGGACACTTTCCTAATTAAAACCATTTTTGCCTAAAGTTATTGCCTTCATAGATTAAAAACTCTGCCCTCTGGACAGAGTGATGCCCTCGGCTACAGGTCTACTAGAACTAGATAATTTTAATCACTCCAGTTTTCCTGGTAACCATGGCTTGCTTGACCAATTGGGAGCCACAATAAACAATGTGGCTACCCAGGAAAACTAGCCCTGCCCTGGATGTCATGTCTTCTGCCTATTCTGATGACATTTCTCTGTTCCCATGATCTGCAGAGCTCATGTATCCTTTTGCTTTCATTAAGAAGGAGTAACTAATTAGCTAATTGCTGGTAAGAAGATCATCAACAGCACATCATTTCTGCATGGTCTTTGTCTTTTTTTCCCTTCCAAAAGCTTCCCATTTCCTCTACAAATGGTGAGCACAAAAAGAATAGTCCTGCTTAATTTGTGATACTTTGGCTTCTATTATAATTGCTATTTCACCAATAGAAAATCCCTTTGGGTCTCATTTAAATTCTTTAACTCTTTCTTGGTATTCTGTAGAGAGGTTTCCTAAGTCTCAAAGCATTTTTTGAAAAATAGGTATTTAATGACCACATCGGGCTGAGATAGGGAATGGGCAGGCATTGCTTAACTGAGTCGCTACCTGATGAGTCAATATTATATTATCATTGTGCGTGTGTGTGCATGTGTGTGTGTGTTATTTAGCTTCTGCTATTTCCATTTCTTCCTTATTTAAAGAATAAGGAATTCAAAGCAAGAGGATATAAAAAAGCTAATAATGATAAACTTTTACATTCATATAGATCCTTCCAAATAATATGTAACAACACATTTTCAACATATTACTGTGATGTCAGCTCTCTACGTTCAAAAGACAGATTGCACTTCAATTCTAATGTCCTAAGACATTTTTAGAATTTTAAAAATAATGCTATCCCTGAAATATATGTAATTATTAAGGGCAAAATTCAACAAGATACCTAAAATAAATGCTTCAACTGAAGACAAACTTGTATAACATTTATCAATTACGTGAATGTGTAATGGCTAATGGCATGATGCCTAATTATCAAATTATGTTGATTTTAGCAGACATTCCACTATTTCAGTTCATAAGTAGTAGCACTGGATTCTATTATATACTGTAGCATACCAGAAACACTATTACAATTGTCTGAGGTAGTCATATTAACTGTGAGAGGCCTTCATAAATGAGACACTGCCCTTGAAATTATTTATTGAATATTTTTGAGAAAGGCATTGACACCCACAGTGAGAACACAGGTTCTGAATTCAAAGTAATGTCATTTAAAATATGTCCTATAAGGAATTTATGGCTTTATCCACGTTGCCTATATAAATCCCTCTGAAGCATAAATCATAAAACAGAAAGAACACGTATCAGCTGAGTAGCAGTGTGCTGACAAGAGCTAGCAAAATAAAAGCAACTCCAGACCATTGTACTAAAAGACCCTGAGGGTTGAATTTTCTAGAATGCAGGTGCTGCAAGCTAATACATAGTTTTTGCTTTTTTAGAAAAAATATTTGAATATCAAAACAGGCACATTAGTTAAGGAGTTACATCAATGTTGTCAGTTCTGTGGTTTGTGAGAGTTGTGGAATGGGGAGGGACTCCAGTGATGGCTATTTCTCATCTACATGGTGCTCACAGTCGCTTTATATACTTAAAATCTGGGCTGGACGCGGTGGCTCACGCCTGTAATCATAGCACTCTGGGAGGCCGAGGCGGGCGGATCGCTCAAAGTCAGGAGTTCGAAACCAGCCGTCTCTACTAATAATAGAAAGAAATTAATTGGCCAACTATATATATATAGAAAAACTTAGCCGGGCATGGTGGCACATGCTTGTAGTCCCAGCTACTCGGGAGGCTGAGACAGAAGGATCGCTTGAGCCCAGGTGTCTGAGGTTGCTGTGAGCTAGGCTGACGCCACAGCACTCTAGCCCGGGCAACAGAGTGAGACTCTGTCTCAAAAAAAAAAAAAATAGATTTTTAACTTTTTAATTTTTACATTTTTGTTAAAAACTAAGACATAAACATACACATTAGCCTAGGCCTACACAGGGTCAAAATCATCAATATCATTGTCTTCCTCCTCCACATGTTGTCTCACTGGAAGGTCTTCAGGGGCAATCACATAACATGGTGCTGTCATCTCTCATGGTAATAATGACTTCTTCTGGAATATCTCCTGAAGGACCTGCCTGCGGCAGTTTTACAGTTAATACTTGTTTAAATAACTAGAATCAATGGACTGCAAGATAATGATAAAAAGTGTAGTTATAGTAGGTATAGCAAATACTAGATAATAGAAACTTTTCAGCTCCATTATAATTTTATGTAACCATCATCTTATAAGCAGTCCATAGTTGACTGAAATATCATTTTGTGGTGCATGACTGTTATGTAAACAAAGAAGAATATTTTCACAATTTTGATTTCAGGACACATTCTAAAGTACAATATGAATTCTGGAAACTTTCAGGTAAAAGAAATTTGGATTTCATGAAAATATTTATACAAAAGACAAACATGGAGTCAAGAACATCTGAACTTCATAACAGAAAATTTTCAGAGCTTATGAAAATTTTATGCAAATAATTAGAGCAAAAAAACTATTAATTACATATAAAAATAGACAAAAGTTCTAGTATTGCTCATTTCTTTCTTTGGTCATCCTTGTCTTTCTTTTGCAAACTGTGCTTCCCTTGCTTCCTTATGTCAGGATATGGGTAGATTGGTTAATCAGGGCCATGGACAGAAGACTGTTTATGAGAAAAGAAGAAGGTTTCAGGATATTTCTGCTTCTTTTCCTGACTCAAGCAGCTTTTCCATTAGTGCGTGAATCTCCACTTCTCCCACCAGGTAGCCCCCACCATGATTTAAGCTTCCGCTAGATAGTCCTGGCTTCTGTACATATAGATTCTGAACATATCCATGGGGGATATGTTCCAAGATCTCCAGTATATACCTGAAACCACAGATGGTACCAAACTTTATTACAATATGTTTTCTCACTCTAATAACTAAGCTAGCTACTAAGTGACTAAGGGGTAGCAGCATCTACAGTGTGGATATAATAGAGGAAGGGACAATTCTCATTCTAGGGAAGAAAGGAAGGGTGGCATGATATTTCATCATAGTACCCAGAGTGGTATACCATTTAAAATTAATTAATTGTTGATTTTTAGAATTTTCCATTTAATATTTTTAGACCATTGTTGACTGCAGGTAACTGAAACCACAGAAGGGGAAACAGTGAATAAGGGGAACTAATGTACTGCTGTGGCATATGCTGATGGCCCATGAACACAGGTAGATGTATTATAAGTGGAATAATGCAAACACAAATTTTAAATCCAATTCAATTGATCCATATCCATGTTATTAATAAGTGTTTTTAATGTATACTTAAATATGGTTTTCTTCATTTTCTATATAGCATATTGTGTTAGTGTAGGGTCTCTGAGAAGCAGATGCCATAATAGTATTAAACACATAAGCATTGTGTTATGGGAAATACCTGTGTGAGAAAAAATGAAGCAATGGCTGAGTAAGGCTGAGAGTGTTGTCAAACCATTATATAAATCTGACTGTGAATCAAGGGGGCAAGAAAGGACGATCAGGTAATATACTTGATCAATATCAAGTGTACTTGATATTAATCAGCAATGGGTTGATTAATTTCCTAGACTTTGTGTAGAGTTGAGTGTTTCTGTTGGAATTGATTTCTAATTTTATTCCACTGTAGTCTGAGAAGATACATGGTATATTTCTATCTTTCTAAATTTTTTGAGACATGTTTTGTGGCCTAGGATATGATCAATCTTGGAAAATGTTTCATGAGCTGATGAGAAGAATGTATATTCCATTGTATTTGGGTAGAATGTTCTGTAAATGTCTGTTAGGCCCATTTGTTATATAGTTCCATTTAAGTACATTGTTTCTTTGCTTATTTTCTGCATAGAGGATCTGTCCTGTTCTGTCAGTGGGGTGTTGAACTCTCTGGCTATTACAATGCTGCAAATTTATCATTTTATTTAGATCAAGTAGGGTTTGCTTTATGAATCTGGGTGCACCTGTCTTAGGTGCATAAATATACAGGATTTTTATATCTTCTTACTGAATTATTCCCTTCACCATTATATAATATAATGACTATCTTTGTCTTTCTTTACTTTTGCTAATTTGAAGTCTATGTTATCTGATATGAGAATGGCTACCTCAGCTTTCTTTTGGTTTCCATTTGGATGGGATATTGTTTTCCATCCCTTCACCGTGAGTCTGAGTGAATCATTGTGGATTAGAGATGATTCCTGCAGACAGCATATACATGGCATGTATTTTTTTATCCAGTCAACCAACCTGTGTCTCTTGAATTGGGATTTCAAGGCATTCATATTTATCAAAAGAATTGATAAGTGGGGTGGGTTTTTGTACATCCTGTTGAGTAGAAGTTTATTACTGTGTTTTAACTCTTGAGCCATTGTTGTATCTGTGCCCTGACCTTTAGCTTTTGGTTGATTTTATACTGGTGGGTGTCTATTGTGCTTATCTATGTATAATGCAGTTCTCAGTACTTTCTGTTGGGCTGGTCTTGTCTTGACAAATTCCCCAGTTTTTGCTTGTCAATAAACTCTTTATTTCTCCCTCATACAGGAAACTTAGTTTTGCAGGATACAAAATTCTAGGCTGGCCATTATTCTTTTTGAGAAGACTGAGAATGGGGCCCCTGTCCCTTCTGGTTTCCCAACATCTCAATTGAGAAGTCAACAGTTAGTCTGATGGGTTTTCCTTTGTAAGCTACCTGTTACTTTCATTTTATGGCTTGTAGGAGGGCCTCTTTCATGTTTACTTAGGACAGTCTGGTGACTGTGTGTTGTGGTGAATACCTCTCCACAATATATCTCCCAGGGGTCCTTTGGGCTTCTTATACCTGGATATCTAGGTTTCTAGCAAGGCCAGGGAAATTTTTCCCAATTATTTTTTTCAACCCTTCTGTATTTTCTTTTTTGCTCTCATGGATATCTTTGGTTCTTATATTAGGCCTCTTTACATAACCCCATATTTCTTGGAGGTTTTGTTTGTTCCTCTTATTACTCAGTTCTTTCTCTTTGACTGACTTGCTTAACTCATAAGTATTGTCTACAAGCTCATTCTTTACTCTTCCTGATCTAGCTTATTTTTACTTTTTGTATGGAACCAGAAAAGACCCTGAATAACCAAAGTAGCCTTAAGCAACAAGAACAAATTGGGAGGCATCACTTCATCAGACTTTAACCTATACTACAAAACTATAGTAACCAAAATAGTATGATATTGACACAAGAACAGAGGCCTAGACCAGTGGATCAAAACAGAGAAATCAGATATAAAACTATCCTGATATTGTCACCTGATCTTTAACAAAGCAGACAAAAACATAAACTGGAGAAAAGAATCCCTATTCAATAAATAGTGCTGAGAAAATTGGACAGCCACATGTAGAAGACTGAAACAGTATCTGCATGTCTCACAAAAATTCGCTTTCACAAAATTTAATTCACAAAATTAATTAATGATGGATAACATTCTTAAACCTAAGGCATGAAACTATAAGAATTCTAGAAAAAGAGGTTGGAAAACCTCTCATAGATATGGGCCTAAGCAAATAATTTATGAAGAAGACCCCAAAGGCAATCACAGCAACATCAAAAATAAATAAATGGGACCTGATTAAATTAAAAAGAT
Organism: Lepilemur ruficaudatus; assembly: GCA_963574885.1. NCBI lineage: Eukaryota > Metazoa > Chordata > Mammalia > Primates > Lepilemuridae > Lepilemur > Lepilemur ruficaudatus. The sequence continues at coordinate 26,299 of CAUYRT010052463.1, read as the reverse complement.
CCAAGGAAACAATCAATAGAACAAATAGACACCTAAGAATGGGAGAAAATATTTGCATACTATACATCCAATAAAGGGTTAATAACCAAAATATATTTAATACAAGGAACTCAAGTGAATTGGCAAGAAAACATTAAACAACCCCATTAAAAATTGGGCAAAAGACATGAACAGACGCTTTTCAAAAGAAGACACACTAATGGCCATGTAACATATGAAAAAATGCTCAATGTCTCTAGTCATCAGGGAAATACAAATCAAAACCGCAATCGAATGATATCATCTAATTACTATTAAAATGGCTTCTATTGAAAAGTCCCAGAACAACAGATGCTGGTGTGGATGCAGAGAGAAAGGAACACTTATACACTGTTGGTAGGACTGCAAACTAGTGCAACCTCTATGGAATTTAGTATGGAGACACCTCAAAGACCTAAAAGTAGACTTACCATTTGATCCAGCAATTCCAATATTAGGTATTTACCCACATTTTATAAAAAGACACTTGTACTTGAATATTTATAGCAGCACAGTTCACAATCACAAAGATATGGAAACAACCCAAGTGCCCATGAAGACATGAGTGGATTAATAAAATTGTGTGTGTGTATATATATATATATGTATACATATATATATGTGTGTATATATACACTATGGAGTAATACTCAGCCAAAAAAAATGAAGTAATACCTTTTGTCACAACCTGGGTGGAACTGGAGACCATCCTTTTAAGTGAAGTATTGCAACAATGGAAAAACAAACACCACATGTACTCACTACTAAATTGGAAGTAATTAATCAACACTCATGTATACATATGGTAGTAAAATTTAATGGAACTCAAACAGGTGGGAGAAGGGATGAGGAGATGGGTAAATTCACACCTAATGGGTACAATGGACCCTATAAGGGTGATGGACACACTTATATCTTTGACTCAAACTGTACAAAACAATTCATTTAACCAAAACATTTGTACCCCCATAATATTCTTAAATTAAAAAATCAATTAATTAAAAAATAAAATATATAAAAACTGAATAAAAACCAGCAAAAATTTATCCTCTCATGGTTTTGGATGCCTGAAATCTAAAATAAAGGTGTCAGCAGTGCCATGCTCTCTCTGAAGGTTGCAGAGGGGAATCATTCCTTGTCTCTTGTTTCTGGTGGTTGCTGGCAATCTTTGGCATTCTCTCGTTTGTAGCCGGGCAACTCTAATTTCTGTCTCCATCTTCAAGTGGTCAATTTTCCTTTTATCTGTTTGTGTGTCCAAAAATCTCTCTCTTTATAAGGGCACCACTCATTGGATTTAGGGCTACCCTAAAGAGTATGATCTCACCTAACCTAATTGCATCAGCAAAGAACCTATTTCCAAAAAGGTCATTTTTACAAGTACCCAGGTTTAGAACTTCAACATATCTCTTTCGGGACAAAATTCAACCAAATGCTGGTGGCAAGGTAATCATTGGGTGGCTCTTGAGCCAAAGCTGGCAGTTGAAGTACTGGGTATCCCAAGCACAGATTTGCGCAGTATCCTTGTTGCATTCAGTCACTGGCAGTGAGTGTCCATATAAAGTCTAACCTGTATACCAATCTGGTGATGAATTTCAGAGCATGGCAGCTGGACCCTTGGCCAATTATGTTCCCTATAGTTGGATATCTACAGGGTACACTCTCATGTCCACCACATATACCTTTCTGCAAAATTGTGTACTTTCAAACATCTACAACAGATTATTGTCAAATAATGTCAGAAACTTATTTCCAAGAAGTTTCTTTTAAGGTATCTGCAAACTTAATTGGTACATCAATTGGCAGGTGCAAGTTAATTTTATGGGTATTTAATTGCTAATTTCCTATGCAAATCAACATTTGAACTTTTAATTCTCAATTGAGCATGCATCAAAACAGGATTTTAACTGCTTAAAGTAACTGAAAAATTTCTAAGTGTATTTTCATGCCTCCATATAAGCTCCCTCTGATACTGTCAATATGGACTCTGGTTTAGAAGCTTAACATTGGCAACACCATTTGATAGGTAAATATGTTAAAAAAGAGTTTCTTTTATTTCTGGAGATATAAACTTCTAGAGGGTCCAAAATGTATTTATTTCTTTAGAAAAAAGGTACAATAGCATACATTATATAAAAATTCCAGCACTAATAATTAGAAGGTAAACATTAAAATCATATATCAAATTATCTCACACACAATACATATGCATATATATAGTATAAATATATATATACTATATGTAACTATTTCTACCATCTATACACTGTTAACTGTGTTGTGTCTATCTTTACAGAAAGCATGCATAAATGTGTAACTTTATATGTATTTCTTCATCTATATATAATTGGGGGCCATAATATATTCTGTTTTGACTCTGTGGTAGGCACAATTCTAGGATAGTCCTCAGGATTTCTGCCACTGGTACATACACAGTCTCAGTTATCCAACTAAATACCAATTTATCTTCGGCTGTTAAGGAATTTTGCAGATGTAATTAAGGTACCATATCAGTTGATCAAAGAATTTTGTAGATATACTTAATGTTCCAAATCCCTTAATTTTAAGCTGTGGAGTTTATCCTAAACATATCCCTTCAAATATGAATCTAGATGTCAGAGATGGAAGAAGTCAGTCAAAGCATGAGAAGGATGTGATACACAGGATTTGCTGGCTGAAAGATTGGGGAGCTCCTTTCAGGATCTGAGACTGCCCCAATTCCTCACTTGACAACTAAGAAGGAAACAGGGGACTCAGTACTATAGCCACAAAAAGCTGAATGTTGCTAATAACAAGAATGAGTTTGAAAGTGGATATTTCTCTAGCACCTCCAGTCAATACCTTGATACCAGCCTTGTGATAATCCTAAACAGAATCCAGTCACATTTTGCCAGACTTTTGACCTACAAAACTCTGAGCCAATAAATGAACATTTTTTAAGCTGTTCAATTTGTGATAGTTATTATACAGCAATGGGAAACTAATACAGTATTTTATTTTTAACAAATAATACAGCATTTGTGTTTTTCCACTTTACTGTATATACCTCTGCTATATTAAAGTTTCACATCGTTCTTTGTAAGTTCTAGTGACTTTTTTACTTATGATCAATTTCTATAAGTGAAATTACTGGGTAGAGGTGTATGAATAAAAATTTTAAAGTTTTCTATTAAAATTTTCACAATTGCTTAAAAATTTTACTTACAGTTATATCTACTTCAGAAGAATTTGAACATGCTCATTTCTCTTTTCTACTTGTAAACAGTATGAGTTAGAATTTTTCACTTGGCTGAAAAATGGTATTTTTTTCTTAGCTGATATTTATTTGATTACTAAAATATATTTCATATATTTATTAATTATTTATATTTCTTATTTTTCATCTTATTGATTCATTTCACCTGTTCTTTTTTCTATTTATGTGGTTAATTTATTTGTAGAACTATTTACTCTTTAGGAGTAATATTTAGTTTTTCATTCTAACATATGTTGGAAATATTTTATGCCAGTGTGTCATTTGCCTTTGACATTTGTTCTGCTATATATTTGTGTGTGTGTATTTTTTTTTTCTGTAAGAACATTTTAAACAATTTGTAGTGAAAAACTGTATATCAATCTTTTTTATAAGTTTTATGCTTTTGGAGTCCTTCCTATTCCTAATTATTAAAAACACTTTTCATATCAAGTTTATTGCAAAATATCTTAGAGAAATTTTACCGTCCATTATCTTCAATATTTTACTTGTTAAAAATTTCTTGATCCAAGAATGTTTGCATAATACATTTTAAAAAATATTTAAAGACAATATTTTAGTGTAGTTTTAAGTTCATGGCACAATTGAGAGGAAGACACAGAGATTTCCTGCCCCTACACATGTACAGCCTCCCCCATTATCAACAGCCTCCACCAGAGTGAGGCATTTGTTTCAACTGATATACCTACACTGATACATCATTATCACCCAGTCCGTAGTTTACATTAGGACTCACCATTGGTGGTATACATTTTATGGGTTTGGACAAATGTGTAATGACATCCATCCACCCTTCTAGTGTCATACAGAGTAGTTTCATTTCCCTAAAAATCCTCTGTGCTCTGCCTATTTAGAAACTTTCACCTAACTCCTGACAACTGTTCATCACTTTTACTGTCTTCATAGTTTCGCCTTTTTCAGAATGTCAGATAGTTAGAATCATACAGTGTGTAGCCTTTTTGGATTGGTTTCTTTCACTTAAATATGCATTTAAATTTCCTCCATGTCTTTTCATAACTTGAAAGCTCATTTTTTCTAGTGCTGAATATTATTCCACTGTCTGGATATATTATGTTTTATTTATCCATTCACCTACCAAAGGACATTTTGGTTAGTTCCAAGTTTTGGTAATTATGAATAAAGCTGCTATAAATATCCATGCATAGGTTTTTATGTGGACATAAGAATTTAACACTGGATAAATACCAGGGAGCATGATTGCTGGATTGTATGGGAAGACATATGTTAATTTTGTAAGAAATTGCCAAACTCTTTTGCAAAGTGGCTGTACCATTTTGTGTTCCGACCAGCTTTATATTTAAAGCAGGTTTCTTGTAAACAACATGTTATAGAGTCTTGTTTTTTTAATCTACTTTTATAATCTCTATCTTTTAAGGTTGTTTTTAAATCATTGATGTTCAAAGTGATTATTGATGTAGTTGGATTAATATCTAACAATTTTTTACTGTTTTCTATTTGTTACCCTTGTTCTTTTTTCTTATTTTTTCTTTCTACTCTTTTTCTGCCTTTTGTGGTTTTTAAATGAGCATTTTATATTATTCCATTTCCCCTTCTTTCTTCGCATATCAGTTGTACTTCTTTTTTTTCTTTTTTACTTTATTTAATGGCTGCCCTATAGTTTGCAATACAGAAGTAACCCAAGTCCAATTTCAAATAACACTCTATTGCTTCATAGATAGTATGAGGTTCTTATAATAACAAAAAAAAAAAATCCTAATTCCTCCCTCCAGCCCTTTTTATCAGTGCTGTCACTCATTTTGCTCATATGTAAGTATACACAAGAATATATAAGGGCTGTCCAGAAAGTATCCAGCCATGTAACTGTTCTTGTTATGTTAATAATGGCTGGATACTTTCTGGACATCCACATACATATATACATATGATATACAGATAAACATACATAATCAAATACTATTATTATAGCTATTATTTTGAAAAACTATTTTCTATCAATTAACAATATACTTTTTTTTAATTTTCACTTATTTCTTCTTTGATGCTCTTTCATTTTTCAGATAGATCCAAATTTCTGACCTACAATGTTTTCCTTCTTTCTAAAGAACTTCTTTGAACACTTTCTATAAGGTGGGTCTTCTGGCAACAGCTTTCTTCAATTTTTGTTCATTGGGTAGCCTCTATTTCTCCTTTACTTTTGAAGGATAACTTCACTTGGTATAGCGCTAATGTTATTTTTTTAATTATTTCTTTGAATACTTTAAATATTTCACTCCATTCTCTTCTTGTTTTCTTGGTTTCTGAGGAGAAATTGTATGTATTGTTTTTTTAAGATGGCATTTGAACTTAGGTGAATGATGGTCAGGGCTTCTTACAGAATCAAAGAAAGCTGAAAAAAAATAATGCACCAAGTGTTAAATTAGCTGGCTGTGAAAAATGCAAAGCTTGCCAATTTCTGTCATGATTCCCTCCTCCAAAATAACTATGTGAATCCAGTAATACATAAAAAAGGTAATATATCACAACAAGTTGGGTCTATTCCAAGAATATGGAGTTAGTATAACAACTGAAAATAAATCAGTGTAATTCACTATACTTATAGAGCAAAGGAGAAAAATCATTTGATAAGTGTAAACATAAAGTCCAAATCCTACTTACAATAAAAAGTCTTATCCAACTAGAAAATGAAGGGAACATCTTTAATCTACAAAAGTCCTACAGAAAACACCATACTTAGTAGTGAAATTCTGAATAATTTCTCCTGAACTAGAAATACAAAGATACCATCTCTTACCACTTGTAATCAGCATTGTACTGGCAGTCATAGCTGGTACCAGGCAAGAAAATAATTAAAAAGTATAAAGGTTGGGAAGGAAGGCATACAGCCATCATTACTCAGATGAATGTTCCTGTGTAAGTACAAAGTCTGGAAGAATGCATATACAAATTATTAAAGCTAAAAGATAATTTATCAGGTCAACATACAAAAATTAATTTTGCATTATATTCTAGCTATAAATAGGTTAAAAATAACATTTTGAAATGACAACATTTGCAACAACATTAAGAATATTAAATAGGCCCAATAAAATTTAGCAGATCACAAGAACTCTATAAAACATATTGAGAGAAATTAAAGGTTATACCAATAAATGGAGGAAAATATCATTTTCATAAATTGAAGCTCAGTATTGAAAAAATGTCAGTACTTTCTAAACTGATCCTTAGGTTCAACACAGTCCTAATAAAAATTCTAGAAAGCTTTCTTCTTGAAGTTAACAAGATGATTCTAAAATTTATAAGGAAATAAAAAGCACAAATAAAATCATGAAGAAGAGTAAAAAAAAGTGGAGGACATGCATTGCCATGTATTAAACTTATAAAAGTACAGTGATGAAAAAAGTGTGGTATAAAACAGGTTAGACAAATAAATCAATAAAATAGAAGTTGACTCACACATTCATACCATCTCTTAATTAGAATAAAGCTGGCACCGTAATACATTGAAGAAACAGGTGGTCTGTTTAATAAGTGGTGGTGTATCAACTGGATAGGCGTATGACCAAAAAAAAATCTTAATTCCCATCACATACCATAAACAAAAGGCAATTTTAGATACATTATGATCTAAAGCTAAAATGTAAAATAATAAAGATTTTAGGGGAAAAAAAGAGCTATCTTACCTTGGAATATGGAAAGATTTTTGAAGTCAGAAGCAAACAGCATTAATTATAAAGAAAAGAGTTTGATAAGTTGTTCTATATTAAAATATAAATTTTGTTTATCAAGACACTTTTAAAGAGTGAAACCACATATCACAGTATGAAAGGAAATGTTGTACGTATGTGTGTGTGTATATATATGTGTGTGTATATACATACGTAGTTAATGACTTACAAAAATATAAAGAACTTCTATAAATCAATGAGAAAAAAATAGAAAATTTGATAGATTTTATATTCTGTGTTCAAATCTAAAAGACTGGAATTAGAATTCCATAAAAGAGGATATCTAAATATCCTATAAACATAAAAAAGTGCTCTAATTCATTTGTCATCTGGGAAATGTACACTAAAATGCCAAGTAGAGGACATTTATCTGAAAAAAAAAAATTTAACTTCTTTGTTGATAGTGATCCAATAGTCAGAATTGCAGTTTGTAGAATTAACTGCTATGCTTTCTGAGGAAATTTTATAAATCATCAAGGCTCAGTTTACATATTATATTTTTCTACACTCAAAGCACTAACTACATCGTGGGGTATTGAAAGCAAAATTCTAATATGGAGGTATAGGTGATAAATGTCTGGTTTATTGTCTATTGTCCATGCTTGGATAACAAGCTATATGGTTACCCTAGTAAGAACACTTTTTCCAGTTTTACTGGGTAATCTGGATTCTTGGTTTTTGTAGGACATGCAAATGTTTGCCTTGATATACTGTATTCTGTTGTTTTGAATTAATAAAATGTAATGCTCCACAAAACAAAACAAAACAAAAACCAAAAACACATCACCAAAACTACAATTAAATACAACTATCATGTACCAGAGTGGATAAAACGTAAAAGCCAGACAAATACCAATAATTGTTGGTGAGTGTATGGTACAGTCAACACTCTCATATATCACTAAATGAAGTCTAAATTGCTACAGCCAAGATATGGAAACAATACAAGTGCCCATCAGTGGATGAATGGGTACAGAAAATGGAGTATAAAAGTGGATCTTTTAAAAGAACCAACTTTTGTAACAACCTAGATGGAACTGGAGGCCATTCTTCTTAGTGAAGTATCACAAGAATGGAAAACAAACACATGTACTCAGTACTAAACTGGAACTAATCAATCAACATTTATGTGCACATATGGAAGTAAAATTCAAGGAAAATAAAATTGGTAGGAGAAGGGAGGAGGAGATGGGTAAATTCACTCCTAACAAGTACAATGCACACTAACTGGCCAAAGTTACATCATAACTTTGACTCAAACTGTATGAAAGCAAATTATGTAACCAAAATGTATGTACTCCCATAAAATTCTGAAATTGAAAAATAAAAAAGAAAGAAAGAAAGAAAACTTAGTGTACACGAGGGCTGTCTGGAAAGTATCCAGCCATATAACTGTTCTCCTTATATTAACAATTAATGGATACTTTCCGGATGGCCCTGTATAGAGTGGAATGCTATTCAGCCTTAAAAAAGAAGGAAATTCTGTCATTTTTGACATCATGGATGAATCTAGGGGATATTATGCTGATTGAAATAAGCCAGGCACAGAAAGAAAAATACTGCATGATCTCACTTATATGTGGAATCTAAAAAAGTTAAACTCATAAAAGTAGATAGGAGAATGGTGGTTCCTAGAGTCTGGCAATGGCTGCTCCAGGGTGGGGAGGAAGACAGGAAAGGAGATGTTAGTCAAAGGGTACAAAGTTTCAGTTACACAGGAGGAATATGTTCTAGTGATCTGTTGCACAGCACAATGGATGGCTATTGTTAATAATCATATGTTGTATATTTTAAAATTGTTAAAAGAGTAGGTTTTAAATGTTCTCATTGCAAAGAAAGTATAAGTAGATGAAGTGAATATACATGTTTACTATCCTGATTTAACCATTCTATAATAGATACATTGTATCATATGTATTGTATCATAATATTCTATCTCATAAATATTTATAATTAATTTGACCGATTAAAGTAAATAAATAGATAATAAAATAAACAGGTACAGCCACTTGGGAAACTGGTAGTATTTATAAATCCAAGCATATGCAAACCCTATGACCACAGCCATTTTGACGTTAGCTGTACAGCCAACAGAAAAGCATCATTTGCTCTAGCCTAAAGCTTTTTCAAAAATAACTCACACTTTCATCAACAGTAGAAGGAATAAATTGTGGTGTATGCATGTGACAGGAAGCTACACAGAAAATGAATCTACATAAGTAATGTTGAGTGAAAAGAGCCAGAGACAGAAGAATGTTTATATAATCTATTTGTGTAAATTAAAAAAAGAAAATAGGCAAATTCATTAATGGTGTTAAAAGTCAGGACAGTGATTACTATCTCTGGAGCAGTAATGACTGGAAGGCAGCCAAAGGGTCTTCTTGAGTGCCTAGTAATATTATAATTCTGGATTTAAATTCCTGATTTTCAGGTACATTCATTTTGCAAAAATTCATGTACAATTGCCATACCTTTTGTATGTCTATTCTTCAATAAAAAGTATTTTTAAAAAAATCAGATACCAAGTAAATTAGTACAAAAAACAAATTATCATCATTATATGCTACATGTATCTAGTGTGTAATGTTTATACAGGCATAATAAAAGGAAAATTGAATATTTATTCAACTAAAATTTCTAAGCCTACTGATAGTATGGTAAAGTACATAGCATATGTGTGAGTTTGGGGGTGATGTAGCATAGAGGTCTTCACACTAGGCTACTCACACTCTGTGGGTACGTAAACACTCAACAACCTGTAGGTAATACCGCAGGGACTCCCAGTAATAACTTGGTGAGATTTTAGAGTACGTGAAAGTCCAACGTTATGCACGTGGCAGCTTGTCTTATTAAAATACATGGTCCAGAAAGGCCTAGAAAAACCCTGAGTTATATTAAATTACATATAAATCAAGTAGAAACTTTTGCTTTTAAACTACTAACCAAATCTAAAGAGATAGTTGAACATACATGACAGGTTTTATACTTATTTATAAAATGATGGAATGTAAGAATGAAAAGAAATATGAGTTATTGGACCATAGCATTGAATTATGAGAACTGGCTTCTAGTGGCAATTCTGTTAGAGGTGAGTACAATTTGCCTATCTGTAAAATGAATAATTTCCAACTAGATGATGTGGGGGTCCCTTCCAAGGCTAATGTGCTATGACTGAGATGTACAGAGAACTGCTCTTTAACAAGGGCGATAAGTTTAACAGAGGCTTCTATTTACGTGTTCACTCCGTGGGAAGTAATGCCAAAATAATTAATACTCATTTAACTGATTATAATGTGATACTTATATAGCAAAGACTTTTTAGCTGACATTTGATATTACTTTAAGAAAATATATTGATCTATAATACTAATGTGATTGATAGTTTTAAAGTTAAACTAAAGAAAATATAATAGAGCTGTTCTCTCTCTGTATTTAGATGTAATCTGTTCCCAGTTCCATAGACTTAAAATAGAATACCATTAGGTGAAATTCCAACTGTACGTGCACATTTACTTGTAAACATTCAGAAGGGACAAAACCTTAAGAAGAATGGGGAGTCATGTTAGGAAATTAAGTATTAGTTCATACTATTTAAACTTGCTTTATTCCAAAAATGGTTTAAGATCTTTATTAGGAAAGGCAAATATAATAAATGAACTAAATATGAATTGGAGAAAGGTTAAGTCATATTTCATTTTTTTTTTTTTTACTTTTTACTTTTTAAGCATTTAACATATATTTAAAAATTAAACTAGGAGTTCTTTTTTATAAACACAAGCTTGAAAATTATCAGGAGGCCTTAGAGCTTGATGGAAATAAATGTAAGTCAGTATATTTGGGTATATATATTTATACTTCAGAACACAAACAATTACCTATAAAAATTCTTTTTATTTTTGTACTCAGACTACTGGGGTGGATAGAATTTTTTTTTTTTTTGCTTCATAATAGTTAATCTTATGTTCTCCTACAATTTCTTTTGTGTCTTTTAATGCATGTGTGATGCTTTTAAAAACACATGTATGACATGACATTATGGATCAAATGTGAGACCTCCAGGGTGGGGTAGGTTGGGGCTGGCTGAGACTACCCTATTTGCAAAGCTTTCTTCAGGGTTATTTCGGCTCAATCTCTGAAATAATCTGTGTTTAACTAGGGAGGTGATTTTCATATTGTCATGTTCTTAACCATGACTTTCTTTAAAATATTTAAAATATACAAGATTCTAAAGGACCACTCTAAAGCCCTGCATTTAGGATGATGCTGCCCTCTCCCTTACACGGGGGGTATGTGGCCAAGGCCTCTGCTCATTGACACATTCCAGGGTCCTGGCCAGGATCAAGGCCAAATCGCAGCTAATTGAGTATCAGGGAAGAAGTATTTTCTCTTTCACAACAGAGTGATCTGGGAAGCTGTGAGCTGCTATTGCAGACAATTTAGGACTATGAAAAATGGAGGAAAAGAATGGACTAAAACACTGATAGAAAGAAACAGAGCCTAGCGGCAGCTTTCATAATCCTCCTTAAACTATACATGAAGGTAGGCCTACTTTGGATTTTTCAGCCCTGAGCAAATGAATCCACATTTTTTTTTTTTTTTTTTTTTTGAGACAGGATTTCACTCTGTCACCCAGGCTGAAGTGCAGTGGTTCGATCATAGCTCACCACAGCCTCAAACTCCTGGGCTCTAGCAATCCTCTGACCTCAGATCCCGAGTACTTGGGACTATAAGCACATGCCACCACACTAATGTTTTCTATTTTTTGTAGAGATGGGTCTTGTTATGTTGCCCAGGCTGGTCTCAAACTACTGGCTCAAGCAATCCTCCTGTCTCAGCCTACCAAAGTGTTGAAATTATAGGTGAGAGCCACCGCATCCAGCTGAATCTCCATTTTGTGGTAATCATTCTAGGTAGGGTTTTCTTCTACTTTTGGCTGAAAATAAGTCCGGGTTTATATAACATATTTTTTCATATTAATTAATTCATAAATTAATGAATATTTATTGAATGCCTACTACGTTAAGGACACTATTATGGTTTCTTGGATCATTCAGTCAACAAGAGACAAAAATCCATTACCTTGAGGATTTTTAGTATAGGGGCTTAGGTAGGCAATAAACAATCAACGTGATATGTAAGCAAATCATTTAATAAAATGGAGAGTAGTAAGTGTCAGGGAAAAAAAAGAAGCTGGGAAGGTGGATTGGGAATGCTGATGACAGTGGAGGGCAGCAAGTCATCAGGTTGCAATTTTGGGGGGTGGTCAATGTAATTTTTTGTTTAATTTGAAGGTTGTATTTTTAAAATTTTGTAGTCAGTTTTATTGATATATAATTTACAGATAGTAAACTCATTCTTTTTAATGTAAAATTTGACAAACACATAAAGTTGTGTAAATGCCTCTTGTAGTCCACGTCTGCCCCCACAATCAGCCCTGAGAACCTCTAGCTTATCTTGTGTTTCCTTTTTTTTTATTATGGTTAAATACACATAACATAAAATTGAACATTTTTAAGTGTACAGTTCAATGGCGTAAAACATATTTGTAATATTGTGCAACTATCACCACCATCCATCTCCATAACTATTTTCACCTGGTAAAACTGTAACTCTATGACCATAAGGACTCCTCGTTTCCATCTCCCCCCATCTCCTGGAAACCATCCTTCTACTCTCTGTCTCCATAGTTGCAACTACTTTAAGTACATCACAAGAGTAGAATCACACACTATTTGTCTTTTTGTGACTGGCTCATTTTACTTAGCATAGTGTCCTGAAGGTTAATCCATGGTATAGCATATATCAGAATTTCCTTGCTTTTTAATCCCATAATTATATTTCCTTATATGTTATATCACTTTTGCTTATCTTTTCATCTATTGGTAGATACTTAAGTTGCTTCCACATTTAACTACTTCAAATAATACATGGGTATACATATATCTCTTCAAGACCTTGCTTTCAATTCTTTGGGGTATATACTCAGAAGTGGAATTTCTGGGTCATGTAGCAATTATGTTTTTTAATTTTTTGAAGAACCACCATGTTGTTTTCCACCATGGCCATACCATTTTACATTTGTATCTACAGGCGCACAAGGGCTCCAATTTCTCCACATCCTTGCCAATACTTGTTATTTTCTGTTTTTTTAAACTAGTGATCATCATAATGAGTGTGAGGTGATATCTCACTGTAGTTTTAATTTTCATTTCCTCAGTGATTAGTGATGCTCATCATCTTTTCATGTGCTTACTGGTCATTTGTATATCTTCTTGAAAAAATGTCAATTAAAATATTCTGTCCATTTTTAAATCTGATTGTTTCCCCTTTTTCTGTTGGGTTTTAGGTGTCCTCTATATATTATGGATATTAATCCTTTACCAGAAATATAAATTCTTATTCCATGGGCTGCCCTTTTACTCTGTTGACATCATCTTTTGATCCATAATTGCTTTTTAGTTTTCAAAAAGTCCAATTTGTCTATTTTTTCTTTTGTTGCCTGTGCCTTTGGTGTCATATCCAATAAATCCATTGCAAAGTGCAATTTTGTGGTGGTTTTACCCTATGTTTTCTTCTAAGACTTTTATGGTTTTAGGTCTTACTCTTTGGTCTTTAATGCATTTAAGTTAATTTTTATATGTAGTGTTATGTCCAGCTTCTTTGGCATGTTGCTGTCCAGTTTTCCTACCACCATTTGTTGAAAAGACTGTCCTGTTTTGCAGTTTTCATTGTATAACTATTTCACTCCTTGTTCAAGTGAATTCCTAAGTGTTAATATTTTTATTCTTTTTGATGCTATGGTAATGGAATTGTTTTCATATATTTTCTTTTCGGATTGTTCATTGTTACTGTATAGAAATGTAACTAATTTTTGTGTGTTCACTCTGCCTTCTCAGTCTACTGGGCCTGCTGCAGCATCTCCTCCATGTCTCTCAAATTATGGCTTTATAGTGGCTTGGCTCTAGCCTCCATGCTTCCCTGTTGCATCAAAACTTCAAGCTTTAGGCCGGGCGTGGTGGCTCATGCCTATAATCCTAGCACTCTGGGAGGCCGAGGCAGGAGGATCGCTCAAGGTCAGGAGTTCGAAACCAGCCTGAGCAAGGGCGAGACCCCGTCTCTACTAAAAACAGAAACAAATTAATCAGCAAACTAAAAAAAAAAAAAAAAATGTATAAAAAAAAGTTAGCCGGGCATGGTGGCGCATGCCTGTAGTCCCAGCTACTCGGGAGGCTGAGGCAAAAGGATCGCTTGAGCCCAGGAGTGTGAGGTTGCTATGAGCTAGGCTGATGCCACGGCATTCTAGCCCGGGTAACACAGTGAGACTCTGTTTCAAAAAAATAAAAATAAAAACTTCAAGCTTTAAGAAGGTTAGAAGAGTTGCTGGCTCATGACCACTTGCTGGCACACCCTGCACCCTGCACATGTATATGTCACATCAAAGAAGATGATACTGCGGCTCTCAGTGGCTAGTGCCTCCATAATCCTAGGAAGCCAGGTAACATAATCCTGCCCATTCTTCCTTCCTAACAAGACATTATGAGGACCAGCTTTTCCACATCACCTTAATACAGACGTGAGTGTGATGAAGCAGACAACCGTGCTTTTGGTGGAAGCTGTGGTCATCTTCTTAAAGTTTCCTTTTGTATTTGCTTTTCTTCCTTGTCATTTTTCTCCATCTTTGTTTCCCTGAGGTTATAACTTCCCAATAAAAGCATGTAAATTTTGCCTCACGATTTGGGGAACCTGGGCTAAGCCATTACTGCACACACTATGGAGATAAAATCAGTTACATACAAAATGTATTTTAAATTTCTGTAACTCATATTTTGCAATTTCAAACATTTTTATATCTATAAATAATTCTGAGAGATATAGTTTTTCTAAGCACAAACTATTTTTCTGAAGTATCGCTCCACAAAAGATGTAAGGAAATTTAAACATAATGTCAACAGCATTTGTCTTTCCCCCATACTTTAGACATTTGCTTAACTATTCTAGCAGTAAAAGTTGAAGGCAGCTATTGGAATTAGGTTAATCCTTGAGATATTGACACTAACATGGAAGTGATGGTAGATTTTTGAAATCATGTCCAATTCCATACGTGCTAGGGGGTGGCCAGGGTGTCTGTACAGTGTAGGTCCCATGGAGTGTAGAAATGCAGAGAAGGAAGTGTCTGTTACTAGAACTAAGGAACATTCAGAGATGAGATTTACAGGTAGCTAAGTTAGTAAATAGTGGAAGATGAGTTCAAACAAATAGTAAGGGCCCAAAAGAAAGGAAACAAACACAAAAATACTACTTTAATATAATAAGATTTAATACCCTTATAGATGTGTGGGGATGGTCATTTGAGTAAGAACGTAGGAATGTGATAGGGACAAACATAAGAAACTGGGTTTGCTACTTTTAAGTGCTAGATTAGATTAGATCCTTCAGAGATGAGTTATGTCTTAACCGTGAAGCATCCTTTCTTACTTTCTATGAGTGAGTTATCCATTCTTAGATTTCCCTAGTGGATAATGTATCTACAATTTGTGGTTCTAGATCATTTCTATACTTATAGTTGTGGTTTTTTAAATCTCAAACTTGTTTTCAACAGTCCCCCATTTCTCCCCTGCCGCATCTGCTTCTTTTCCGGCACTTTGTTTCCATTCTTTTGTAGTTTTACCTCATAAGGAGTAGGAGGATGGTGATGATGGGGTGTCAAACAAGCATACACAATTGATAACAGGGTTAAATCTAATGTTATAAATTAACGATCGTGTAATCTAAAAATTAATTTTGTGGCTGTATTTTTGGAGGTTAACTTTGCTGATGGGTTGCTAGGGGCTAAAAATTACCTTCATAATACCTTGAGTGAGATAATTTTGATCTAGATATCTGCCATAATCAAGCTGACACGAATAGTAGATGATTATCCAGGAATTAAAAGTCAGTCTGTAGTTACTATGAAACTCTTGTGATATAAAAGTTGGCAGCTACATATGTTTAGATCTGTTCCAAAGAGCCAGTTTATTAAAATAGGATGCTCAAATTGGTTTTATTAGATGTAGGAATTATTGAGCACTTGGGGTTTAGTATTTCAAGTTGAATTTGAGTCTTTTATTTTTCTGTAATTCTGAAAGTTTTATAGGCAGAAGGTAATCATTAGAAAATAGTATAAAACTCTAATCAATTACTTATTTTAATTTCAAAATATTGTAGGGATGCAAATATGTTTTGTTACCTTGGGCCCAAAACAACACCTTTCTGTTTTTCAAGAACAATATTTTAATAGTTTATTGAAAAACAATTTTTAAAGTCTATTTCAAAAGCTATTTGAATTAGAGCCTTAAGTAGATTCTTTCAAATATAGTTTGTTGAATGAAATATGATTGATGATTAGTCACATATAAAATAAATTTTCCTCATAATACATAAAAGATTAACATTCAGAGTAAATAAAAAGTAAAGCACATTATGTCAACTCCATTCTCTTTAGAATTCATGTCATTGTAACTGCCCTCATTGAACAAATTTCAATGGCCCCTGTATAATCGTCTCCCTTAACTAACTACTTGATCTTTTCAGTTGTTTCCCAGAAATGGTGGATTTTCTGAAAAACAAAGGAGCTGATTTTCTGAAGTCCTCTGGGCAGACTTGCTGAGCCAAAATTCACCATCCCCAACAACCTGCCCCCAATTCACGTAGCCCCTTGTTAGTTACACCACGACCTGACCCAAGGCACGGGCCCTTCTTTTAAAAGCCCTTGATCTCCCTTACTCTTTGGTTGGAGAGAGGATTTGAGGCAGCTTCTCTCTTCTCCCAACAAGAGCTTCATCTTATTAAAAATTCTCTTCTTCCTTGGCAGTCCTCCTTGTCTCAATAATTGGATCTCTGTGCAATAAGCAACTGTACCTGGGCGGAAACCCCCTCGTGGTTTCGACAACATCATGATTCAGGCTATATCTAAAGCAATTTTTGGTTTCTGTCTTTAAAACATATACAGTGAATAAATTGCTTCATAGAATAGATCATTGACATGAGAAATCTAAAACCAGTTGAGACTTGGCTGGTAGGGCTTTTATAAAGTACTTAACAAAGTTCAATGACTTTCTATTCATATGACACACCCGTTATCCAACCCAGCTTAATTTTCTAAGGGAAAGTCTTTTGGGCTTGAAAAAAAATATCCTGAGATCCAAGGGAGACTTTAACATTTGGAATGTAGGCAGATAAATGGGAAGACATGATGATATAGAAGTTGTAATGATTATTAAAAAAAAAGAAAAAGAAAAAGAAAATTAAATCACAGTTCATTTCTTTATATTTCTTCTCTCTGTATCCTTTATATCAGGTTGCTATTTTGGGTGACATTAGAATCAAGGATGCAATATTTATAGAAGGATGTTACTCTAGTGATAACATATTACAAAAAGCCTTGGCAACAATCTAAGACACAGCAGGGGAGCTGTAAGAGAGCTATTTTTATAATGTTTAAAATTATACTAAATTAAAAAAAATCCCTGCTGGGCCTCAAGCTTTAAATAGCATAGTATGGTGTAACTGATCAGAACATCAGATTCTGATAATTTATGACATGGAATGCAAAACATGTTGACAAATAATATTTATGGATGAAAAAGATTTTAGGCCATTTTCATGTAATTCAACATCTAAATTCATTTTTCAATGGATTCTAGCCTAAAAATAGACAACTATAAAATATAAACTCTATACTAAAATAATAATTCAAAATATCACACTTCTGGAAAACAACAATTAAGTTAAACACACAAACACACACACACAAAATCTCTAGTGCTATATTCATTCAATCTTCTGAGACATTCCCGTAAATCAGACTTGGAATAGACTGTTGTTAGGTAACTTTCTCTTTTCTCATTCTCTTTTTATTTTGTTGGAAGCTTTATTAAGATATAATTCACATAACATGCAATTCATCTATTCAAAGTGTGTAATTTAATAATGTCCTGGTTTCTAGTATATTCACAGATATGTGCAATTGTCACCACTGTCTATTTTATTTTCATTACCTACAAAGGAAAACCCATTCCCTTTAGCTTTCATCACCTGTCACACATCACCATTCACCCAGCCCTAAGCAATCTCTAATATGCTTCCTTTCTCTGCAGATTTCCTTATTCTGAACTTTCAGATTATTGGAATCATTTACGTGGTCTTTGTAACTGGTTTCTTTCGCTTAAAGTAGTGTTTCAAGATAGTATGCATCAGTGATTACTCTTGTATGAATATACCACATTTTGTGTATTCATTCGTTAGTTGATGGACATTTGGGTTGTTTTCACCTTCTGGCTATTATGATTAATGCTTCTGTCAGCATCAGCATACATGTTTTTTGTGTATTCATATGCTTTCACTTCTCTTGGATTTCATTCTTTCTAAATTTTCAAAATTTTGTGGGAAAAAGAGAGAATCTCTCATTCTACGTGAAACTTTTGTGTATAAAAAAGAAAACAAAACTGTTATATGACATCAATTTCCTACTAGGAGATCACTATCAACAAGCAAATACTTAAACTTTATTTGCTAGTGTTCCAAGATATTTGCCAGTATATCTCCTTCAAAATATGATTTTCCAGGCTTACCAATGTAGAGACCAACTTCACTTGGTAAAATTTTTCTCCTCTTTCTGTTTATGGAATTTATCTCTTTTCCTAGAGGAATTCTGAAGGAATCTTAAGATGTGAAAAAAGAGGAAATATTCTCAAAACAAAAATGTTGACACTTATGATATTTTGATCTTTATGAGTAAATCTCATTTACCTTTGAATTTTAGACTTGAGAGGCTCAATGTGAAATAAAATGATGCTCATGAAATATTTTTGGTGACACCTAATACCTAGTTCAAATTATACTTAGCTAAATGTTTTATTTCCCTAGACAATTATATCAATTTATGTCTGTATGACTCTTTACATGAAAAATTTTTGGTAATAAATCTGTTAGATGGTCTAGTTTAATTGAAGTAATTGTAAATTCTTTGTTTAAATTCAAGGGAAGAACTTGGCCCTTAGTATGTAATTAGTATTTACTTAACATGCTGGAAATTATAATTAGAATCCTTGCTGGAGTGAGATAATCTGAAATATGACTAGTGACTGACCACAGTAGCAAAGGAAATCTAAAACAAAAGAAAAGAAAACTCAAAGAAAGCTTTAAATAGGTGATAAAATTGTACTCTAATGGGTTCTGGTGTATAGTGGTGGTAATAAAACTAATTTCCACTTGTTTATTATTATATTTTTTATTTTTCACGACTTACATTTTGTATTACTTGCAGGAAACAAGTCATTGAATATTCTCTTTTTTCCAATGTTTTTGTACCAATAAATAGTGTAAAAGAGCAATCATGTCTCATAAAATAGAATTATTAACCTTGGAAAATTGAATAAACAGTGGTATTTTAAAGAGTATTTTATAGATTTTGAGTCCCGGATACTTTTCCAATTTTGTTTGCCCAATTTTCCCAATAATAATTATATATTATATATAATAATGTAATAATATGATAAATAATATTAACATATAATTGTATATAATAAACAACATATGTGTGTGTCAAACTTAAAATGTAGATTTCTTCTGTTTCTTGGATGCCCACCTCTCAGAATTATTTACGTTTTTGACTATTAATAGATAAGTGCACACAGGGGAGAGGGAGACATATATATATTATTTCACTTTGGAAAGAAATGTTGCCTGCTATTACCACTGTTACCACAAACACACACAAATATACATGTGTGTATGCATACACATGCACAATTTTGAATATATCTTAGTGAAAAGTATATTTATAATTTTATGGAATAGAGAAAGATTAATTCCTAAATTATTGAAGGAACTAGTAATTGTTTCACAAATTCAATTCAGATATGGCAGAGAAAGACCAAACTTTACCTAATTCTTTCTATGTACTGGGTAACATTTATGTATGTTATCTATCTACTAATGTAACTATATATAAACATACATATACACATTAAATTTCATTTAATATTGACAATTATCCTATTTTTTCTTTTTATAGATTTTTAAAGTGAATCGAAAACTTTCAGATAAAAGTGTTAAAATTCAATGGACTGTGGTCATTGTTGCACTCACTTAGTAAAGTTACTAAAATCATTGAATCACTTGAAATAGGTAAATTTTATATGTACAAAATTTAATAAAGTCATTTTAAGAAATGAAGTGGTAGCTATTATGATGATAATACACATTTATTTCCTGTTTATAATTTTCTAGGAAGTGTGATAAATACTCTTCATAGATTATCTTATGAATTACTCACAATAATCTATAACACAGGTACAATTAGTATTTACAGATGAGAAAAGTAATGGGCAGAAAGTTTATGCAAATTGTCAAATGTCATACCAATACTCAGTGATATAGCTAAGGGGGTATATTTAGGAATGATCTTCCTAAATATATAGTCACTTACAGTGCATAGAAATTATTCAAACTAAATTATAACATTTCAATTTACATCAGAGCAAAATAATTTGCCAGTGTTTCTTAATATCTTTGAGTAGTGGATTGTAAAATGCCTGCAGCTCCATGGTCAACTGCCTGTAGACATTCTGGTGTGTCATAGCATAGTTCCCTTCATTTACAAAAGCAATTTGAGTTGCTGATTCTGTGAATTGTTGCTAAAAGCATCCTATCTGGTAAGTTTATATTAATGGTGGAAATGCTTCCTGTATTTAGATTGAATGGAAAAAACAGTTATTATTTCTGTTAAATTATATGTTTATTGTTTAGGTTATCTAGTAAACATTTAGCCATCAATATTTATGATAAACATTAATTAAATAATTTTATTATCTAATGAGTAATTATCTTAAACTTTACAGAGAGTGGACTTTGTTACTACCTTTTTCAGGAAGAAAAAAACAAAGAAGAGAAAAAGAAAGTGAAGAAGAAGGAGGAGGAAAAAGAGGAGGAGGGAAAAACCAACACATTGCAAAGTAAGGTTTGATCTTCTCTATTGGAGCTGGTATGTATTTATATCAGAAAAAATATAAAACTATGTTAGAATTGTTAACATTTAATAGCTCTTGAGACACAGGGTCCTCATTTGTAAAACAGGACTACAAATAACTATATGCAGGATTTGTTGCAAGATTAAGCAAACAATAAGAATGGCCAAGTTCAGTGCTAGAATCATGGTAGGTACTCATTCATACTCACATACTGATAAAAACTGATTTGAATATATTTACGTTGCCTTTTTTGCATTGATAAAAAGATGTGTGTTTGTGTGTGTGTGTTTGAGTGAGGTTATTTACCTTTGAAAGTTCAGATAATACTGAAAAGATGAAATTTTAGTTTTCAAAATCTTTTTGAAGTTGTGCTAATTAATGATGTTTCAATATTGATTTTTTTAAACACTGCTGCACCTCTAAGGAAAGACTAATATAAAATTTTGTTTTCACATTTGAAATTGTTCTTGTTCTTCTTTATACCTTGTAGCAGCATATGCTTGGAAATCAAAATAGAGATATTACATAAATGAATGAACATTCTCTAAAGATAATCACAAAGAATAAAAAAAGATACTCTTTCCAAGAGGAATACGCAGATTGACTCCAATCCATTGGAAGTTAAGCAGAGAACATGTGTTCACTCTCTTTTTCCTCATCATGGGGTAGGTTCATCTGCCAGTTTCCATTTGCCTACTTATTAAAGACTGCACAGTGTCTGCAAAAGTTATAACCAGAAAGGAAGACAAGTGAAAATCACTGGCGTTCTTCTTGAGTTGTCTGATATAACACGACCTGAAGTTACATGAAATGGTGAAGTGATGCAAGAAGGGAAGATTCTGAAACAATGTCAACCTTCTGAAGGACATGCACTTTTTTCTTTTTATAAAGAATAGGAAATTGTGAGAGTAACATGATTGCTGGGGATGAATCTAGATTCTGCTCTCGACTAAATATGTGTGACTTGTGGCAAGTTATTTACTGTTTAGGCCTCACTCAGTTTCTTTACACTTAAAACAGGGAAGTATCTATTTTGCAAGTTGGCTGTGAGAGCTTATTCACTCATTCAATTAGCAAATATTTATTGATCATCTGTTAAGTGGTATGCTTTGTGTTAGGCTTGGGGAATAATATAAGAATAAGAAAGAAACATCTGTGCCCTTACAAGTTTTTATAATAGTGGACAGAGGCATATTTAAGTAAACAAATCAACATAGAAAACATTATAGAATGCAGTAAGTTCTATGAAAGAAATACACAAAGGGCTGATCAACCCTAGATACGGTTGTCTATGCTTAGAGGTTGGCCTCTAAGCATAGGTAACATTTGACCAAGACTAAAATAAGAGGAACCATTCATATAAAGACCTAGAATTTACCAGGCATGGAGAACTGCAAGTGAAGGGCTGTATCCAAAGTGGTGGCTGGAAATAGGTTGAAGGAAAGAAAATATAGCTTTTGGTGTCGGGAAACATGCAAACATGTGCTTGTCTCGGTGCCAGAATTGCTATGAACCGGTGGTTACTATGTGACTTTTATTCCTTCCTTTTTTGAATGGAATGTTATTGAGATTATATTCTTTGTGTTTTTCATTGCATGTTGGGTGTGTGAGAGAGATAGATCAATTGCCTTTTAATTTCACAGGTCTCTAGATCAAGAGGAGGAACCACAGTGAGGAACAGTACCTGCGGGTGCTTATCCACATTCAGACCTGATTCAGGGCCCAAGAGCCTAACCATTGAGCTTAATTTCATAACTGGGTAAAGGTGATTGGAGACAGTATATTGAAGAAAGTGAAAGTATTTTGCAATCAGGAAGGTTGCATGTTGCTATGCCCAAAAGGCAGATTGTGTTAGATTGTTTCAACAATGGCAGTAATAATTCCTACCAGGCTCCTTTGTACTATGACTTTACCATTCCTATCAAGAGGTAGAGCCTATTTTCTTCCCCTTGAATTTGGGTGGGCCTTGTGATTGTTTTAATGAATAAAATGTTGCAGAAGTGACTGAAACTACCTAGAGATGATATGAGGCCACGTGGAAAAGAGGACCTGGAGGATGAAAGGAAAAGAAAGAGAGGAAAGAGAAAAACTTCCAGTCTCCAGCAATTACAGAAATTCCACTTATAGAAGCAGATATGTGAGTGTGAACATCTGGGATCCTCCCACCACAGTTGAGCTGTCAGATGACTATACCTTCATGAATGATTCCAGAAAAGACTAGCAGAAAAGACTGCTAACCCATGTGAATATGAGAAATAATAAATCGTTTTCAGCCAACAAATTTTGAGATTTGCTACTTAGCAATAGATAACTGAGATAATAAGTAAAGAATCACTCAAATAAATTGTGAGGAATACTAATATGCAAATTTAGGTTATAAATGTATTTAGAAAAAGTCTAAGAAATTATACTTCTGTAGGGATCTGTCAGAGACCCATTATCATAATTTCATAAATAATTTGTAAAATTCAGAAATGTCTAAAAACACAAATAAAAACTGATTATGTAAACTCTAAATTACAAGATTAAAGACTTTTTA
This sequence comes from Lepilemur ruficaudatus, assembly GCA_963574885.1. Lineage (NCBI taxonomy): Eukaryota > Metazoa > Chordata > Mammalia > Primates > Lepilemuridae > Lepilemur > Lepilemur ruficaudatus. The sequence continues at coordinate 2,776 of CAUYRT010052463.1, read as the reverse complement.
TTTAAGGGTCCATGACGTATAATTTCTTTTTTTTCTAATAAGAATGCTATTTTCTTGTCTCTACCAATTGTAATAAAGAAATAATAAAATAGTGTTTAAAACTCATTCTCCTTTTTCCACTTGGAGATAGAATTAACTCTGGCTTTTTATAAAGTACTTTAAGCTTTAGCAATGAATAAACTTGAATTAGAAACTTTACCCTAAAACAATGTGAGGATATAACACATATATTAATATAAAAGCGGTGTCCACATCTGAAATTATCCCTGTAAGACCTCTCCAAAATGATATCTGTTCAGCTATTTCAACCTCGTAAAATATTTCACTGGTTTGCTTTATAAGTGTTCTTTAACAGATACCTCTTCTAAAATATATGGTAACTTTGGAACCACAAAAGTGAACACTGGATGATGTTACACCACGTATTACACCACGCCTTCATGTAACATGTGGTGATATTCCTGATCTTTCAGGGTTCCTCCAAGTTTGGGGTCTGTACCCAGAGTGTGGTGCTCATTTAGAGGTTTGACTAAAGGTTGATTTCTTCTTCATCTGGGGGATGGACACACTTGAAGCTCTGACTAGGGGAGGGGGGCAAGGGCAATGTAACCTAAACATTTGTACCCCCATAATATGCAGAAATAAAAAAATGGAGTTTTATATCTATTTAACTCATCTTTGTTAAAAGAGTGAGTCTGCTACAAAACCAAGTATAAGCACTTTATGTTCCCTTTAATTCGTGAAGACTCCATAGGGGAAAGTGCATAGGATTTGGAATAGGAAAGACCTCAATTTAAATACTGACTCTGCCATTCACAAGCTTTATGATCTTGGATAATATAGTACCTAAAGTTCAGTTTCCTTGTGTACAATTGGAATTACAGTACCTTTTTTGCATATTTTTAAAAAAGCTTTCAAAGGGTCTGGTACTTGCTAGGTACTCACTAAACAGTAGCTATTACTAATAAAGCAGGCAGAAGATGAGGATTATTATTTATATGACTGCAGTGGATTGAATTGTGTCCCCCAAAGAGACAGGAAAAAGTTCCAGTCCTCAATACCTATAAATTTTATACCTATTTTATAGAAATCAAAGTCATGAGAAATATTAACAATTTATATAAAATAACATTAATTATTTGACTTAACATTTAGTTACTTAGCACTTACTATATGATTGACACTGTTCTAAGTATTTTCTGTGGATTAATTCATTAAATCTAATAAAACAATATAAAGTATATAATATAATCCCTATTGAGAAACTGAGCAACTGAGAGGCTAACTGATGGCCAAAGTCTGCCAGCTGATTAGTGAGGGAGCCTAGATTTTAACCCAGGAAGTCTAATGCCATACATGGTCTGGCTCTTACCACCTAGGCTAAGCTGATGGTATTGGATTTAATGATCAGTATTACCAGGGGCAGTAAATACTCAAGATAAAAATGAGGTCAGCTGGTATTACTACTTTCACTAAATTCCATGGACCTGAATTTTGTCTTAACAGAGTATCTAATGTGACATGTAGTCTTATCATACATTATTTGAGATTTTTGACAATGACACTGAAAATTGCTTTGACAGGTTGACAGCAAAAGTTCACTTTGATGATAGGCTACTTAAATATTTAAACTAAAAGATTACTGTGGCCTGTATTAGAATATGAGCAAAAAAAAATTTTGAGGAAGGGATTTTTTGGTGTTTCTAAACGTGAAACAAAGAAGATTTAACAACAGTTGCAATTACAAAAGAAGGCTGTTTCCTTTTCTGTTCTTAGTGTTGCAGGCTGGAAATTGCACCTGTAAATTTTGAATTGTTGCAACTTATCCAGAAATCACTAAAATCACAAATATCTAAATGCAAAATGAACATATTCTTAGAACTTGCGTTATGCTATGAATTTTTCTTAATGAAAATTCAAAAACACAGAAGTATGAGCAACAGTAAAATTTTTATAGACATGAAAACTGAAAATAATTTTGAAGTCTAATAGAAACCCAGTGACACGAATTATGAGGAAGACATAGAGTAAAATGTAGCGGTTACATTTTTATATTTTATATTTTTTATTTATTTATTTATTTATTTGAAGTCACCACCATATCAAATTTATTATTCCAATGGCACTAATACATCTGGACGTGCTCATGATCACACTGCACAGGACTTCCTGCTTCCAGTTATTACCTACCAGCTCGTTCCTTCCCCCTTTTCGGAGGAAAAAGCCACTACGGGCCATTTACCCAAACAAACCTCTTAATGCCTTCGTTTGAAAATTTTTTGGACATCTGAGTTTCCCTCTGAAGAAATGGAAAAAAAACTTGGGTGTCCCACTCCACCTCCCCCTCCCCGACCAGCCAAATCAGTCCCTGCAAAGAGGGCATCTCTGCGACCTGGAAATAAGTATCGAAAGAAACGGCATCAAGTGTTAAGGTTGAGCGATGGCTCGGAGTGACCCCGGAACCTCTCAGTTGGAGCATCACTGTGTCGGGACAGTCTGAGGTGTCGTCTGATAATGCAAGGTGATATCCTATATTCATAATTATTTGTATCATGGAATAATGTCCAGTGTATATTTTTGAGTAAAAATAGTTATAGAATGAGAGATACTGTCTTATATTCGTAAAATTTTGTATAGACCCTTTTGTGTGTGTATAGTAATTGTTCTAGATGTTTGATCACTCACATATTAGATTAATAAACTCTGTGTGGTGGGATTCCAAGTGATTTACTTTTTTTCTTTGACTTTGTGTTAGTCAGTTGATTTTTATCTAGAG